>BQNB010005216.1:0-17500 GCA_026074375.1 Tanacetum coccineum | reverse complement strand
CGCTTAGGAGAAGAATCCTGTGACCCTCCCATGATTGAATGACTGAGCTATGCCATGTGGGAAGTCTTTCTCTGAACATGCAGTAGAAGAACTCCCCCGCTTTCAAGCTTCATCTTTCATACCTGCATCCCTTGCCCCGGACAAGCCCTGCTCTTTTTAGTCGTTTCCAGAAGAAAGAATTGATTGACGAATCTCCGGGTTCACTCCCCCACTAACGGACTTTACTGGCCTGAAACTTTCAGTTCTCTTACTCGACTAGAGGGCTTTCCCTCACGACTTTCTTTTTTCGTAATTAGATCCTTTAAAGTGCTCGCAAGAGGTAGATGATCCCCTTCCAATAGTCGACGGTTCCAGTGACTATGAGTTCTCTAGATCGATCGGCCTCAAAGAGTTGCAAGAGTTTTGTCAATCTGAAAGAAAGACTCAAAATAAGGCCATGATTGGTCAATAATAGAATAAGGTTTAACCGCGAAACATACGTCCAACGTAGGGAAGCACTAGGTCTATCGTCCCAACCCTATCACTAATGATTTACTTATGTCAAGGGCTGGTAAGTCTAACGGGGTCCTCAAACGAAAACGTTGATCTCGACAAAAAAAGAGAAGTACAAGCAACTACATCAAAAACCAACATCTATACGGAATAGGGGGGATGAGATTGGGTGTCCGAGTACCGATGTACAACTAAGTAGATGTCTCACGGGCGAAGGAATAGAGTAAGGCTCCACCTTCGAAAAAGTCTTTACTTGAGGGCGGTTGCCGCTTTCCTTCCTGCAAACGGAGGTCGCCGTTCGCCCCACACTTCAGAAAGAGTACAACAAGAAGATGAATACAAGAGATAGAAAGGCCTGCTGACCCTATCCTTCTTCCATACTCACAGCGAGTCCATTGTGCTTACGAACGAGTGGAGCGTCTTCAATGCGAGTTGTGCGTGGAGTTTCGCCTAAACAGTTAAGTGAAATAGTGGCGTTTGTTGTTTTCGAGTCCCCCCCTGCCTTCGGCTCCTAAAGGTACCTTAGTTCTCCATAGGCGTCTAAAGGCGGAGTGGAGTGAAGGCATTCTCTTGGGAGAAGCCCGCCAGCTTACTATAGTAAGAGAAGAGGGCGCTATTTCACAGTGGTAGGGGGGTTCATCCTTACTTAGCATCACGTGCGACTTTGGTCGAGAGCAGCGCCTCAGACTCACTGGTATGGCAAAGCCCTAGGCTAGGGATTGACTTAGGCGCAATAGCCTGTTTGAATAGAATTGTAAACCGCCCTATCGCTACACCTGATCTGTTTACTTACTCTTATGCCGCTAACGCGCCCCTTTGTCAAATAGTAAACTTCCGATCGACTTCTGCCGGGTTGGTTGCTTGCTTCCAAAGCCCTAAGCAAGAGGTCCCATACTGTCCTGTCCTGAACGAGAACGCGAACTCGAACAATTGGCTTGACTTTAGCTACATGGACAGTTTGACCGACCTAACGGCCAATAAACTACAGCTGGAATCCTGTTATCCTATTTATTCCCATGATGAAGGCTCAATTGTTTGAAAAAGTGGATGCTCATATAGGATCAAAGTGATACTACTACTTATAAGTCGAGTGGCCCTAACAACCTGCTTAACTGATCTTATTGAATAGATGGGCTTCAGCGAACCTACTTCGACTTCTTAGATGGAATTAATTCAATAAGATCAGGACTAGTCTTTCACTTCACAGATCAGATAGAGATCGACTTTTTATCCCATGGCCAGCTCAAGAAAGAGGCAGGCTAGAAGGCATACGATCTGAGACCCTTACCTAAAGCCAGTAGGGTGGAAAGAGGCTCTTAGAGTGCTGCTAGATGAGATAAAGCATATCAGTAAGCGATTGAGGGACGGCGAATGCCTACCCTCAGAATAGTATACCTTCTAGTGATTCGACCTGAAGTTACAGACTTATCTTATCTATAGAAAGAGGTTGGATTCCTTGTCCGACCATCCTATCCTCAAAGACAGCCTTCTAGCTCTTACCCTTCTGCCTTTCGAATATCCCTTCCGACTTCTTCATGCTAGCTCTCCAACTGACTGTCTTACTCCAGCTTTCATTTCAGTTACTGATTCGCCTATCCTCTCCCTTCCGGTCGAGCTAGTTTTGATTCCTCTATCTAGGCCAACATTCATTCTAAGACTTTCACCAGCAAGGGCTGAAAGAGAAGAGCAGGGGGTGGTAGGCTTAGTAGGGCTCGAACCTACAATATCACCGTTATGAGCGGTACGTTTCAACCAATTAAACTATAAGCCCCTACGGATCTCTACATGCAATTCGCTCACTTCGGGAAGAGCGAACGGAAAGAGGAGGCCTTTGCTCTATCTGCTTCTTCCTCTCCCCAGGAATGAACAATTGGAAAAATCAAAAGATTATATATATCTTTTTTGTTTATAGATAGATATAGAATGAAATTATATATATTATTTTATTCTATAGAAAAATGAAGTGAAGCAAGATTCTATAGAAAAATGAAGTGAAGCAAGCGGCCCTTTCGCGACTCAAACTGCCGGTACGCTTTCCGGCTCGCAACCGATCAAGCGGGCGGAGGCTCTCTATTTGCTTGCAATGCCGGCTCTTCGCCTTTAGTTAGAAGTAGAAGTAGAGGGCGCCGTTTGCCCCACACTTCAGAAAAAGTCAAAAAGTATGGATGAAGTAAGAAAAAGTACATAAGGAATGAGAAAGAAAAACTTGGTTACGGGAACCGAAGGTTAGGCCAACTACTTTAGTATAGCTACACCTAAAAAAGTGTATTCCTACCCTTTCCCCTTTCTGTCAATGTTGCCAATTCCCAGAAGACTAATGTACCCTCGTGTATACAGTTGTCCAACTACTTTCTTCCTCCGACTTCTTTAGCCACTTCCGGCTTCCCCACTTCTGCATCTGTCGTATTCGGGAGAGCTTGCTTCGTGGCGGAGCATTTAGCAATGCTAGCAGCCTGGTGAGGGCTGGCTGTCTGGGGACATTTTAAGGTAGGGCCTGCTGGGCTTGCTTCTTTTCCGGTCCGGGCTAGTTCGCAAAACCTAGACTCCCATGGCTCGCTTGGAAAACGTTCGTACGTTGCTAACCTCTTATTCTCCTCCTACCCTTGAACTCTTCTTGAATCGAGGAGTGAAAGCTCAGCTAGGGCTGTTCCTCTCTCCGATGGATGAGCGGAGAATTGCATTCTGATATGATTTCTTAAGAAAACCTCAGTGGGGCGTGCCCCAACCAAAATCCAAGCGGGCCCAATGAGAAGAGACCCACCCTCCCACTCTCTCTCATTTATTCAGCGAAAAAAACTACATAACGGGGGCCCTTCCGTTAAGAGGTAACGAATCGACTTTTTTTTCAAGGGGATCCCTTGCACGACCAAGTCAAAAGTCGAACATACTTGTATAGTCAATCCGTATAAAATAGTCAATTTCATTCTTTCCAATTCCAATGTAAAATATTATGGCGGAACCTAGCCGCACAACTCGAGGATTTTCCGCGTTCTTTTAAAGCGGAAAGCATCTTTTGGAGATGTTCCAAGTCAAACTCCCGACCTTTTTGTCGTCCTTGAAAGAATTTCTCTCGAATGACTTTTGTAAATTCCCATTCATCTCCGGGATAAAGATATTTCATTTGCGCTATTATTTCATTTTTGACTGCAAAGTGGTTAATAGCTAGATCCTTTAGTTGTCCTTGCTGCTCCGCGTTGAACTCGTTCAGTGGCTTTCGAATGGAGTCTTCCCCAAGTACGCCTTGAAGTTCGTTCTTAGGAAGTTGATTTATTATAGAAGCCATTTCGTTCTTCTCAAGTTCAACGTTGATCAAATTCCTGCCTGGAATTTGAATCTGTTGTTCATAGAGTATGGGGGGAAGCTCATTTAGACTAGGAAGAGACGCTTTCCCCCTTTCTAGCGGCGTTTCCGGTGGGCCCAAGCGCAATTCTGGATCTTCTGGTTTGTGAGCGCATTCCGCCGAATCCATGCTCAAAGGAAGATCTGGAAAAACGCAGAGTTTCGCCATACTTAGAGAAAGAACGACCATCATAGTAGGAGGACACCCGATTTTTCTGAAAAAAATCGAGACAAGCCTGCTAGATAGGCCCTTCGCCCCGATGGAGCCCGCGATTTGTGCCATTTCTGTACCAACACAAGCGAGCCCCAGAACATAAAAACACATAAGATAAAAAAAAAGACCTACGGCGATCAGTAACAAAATGGTTATGTACCCTCTGCACTTCATATAGTAAGTACCCTGTTCCGAACATTTCCTAAAAGTAGATGACAAGTTTTAAATTTGAATGAAGGCATTCCTCCCTCACATGCATTTGCAACAGATTCATACTAAGACCGGTAATACCCATAGACATGGCCATTCTCGGCATCTTCCCTGTTGCCCCTCTTCTCAAAGCCCTTCGAGAGTCAATAGATCACTGAACACCTACCGATTCTCATATGGAATCAACTCTAGCTTGAAAAAGCTGGTAGTCTATCTTTCATAGTCTTTCTACGGAACGCACCTAGGCAAATTCTTTCAACGGGTGGACCCAAGTCTAACTTCTCTTACGAATATATATTCGAGTTCCCTTGAAAAACAGACTGTATAATCAGTCAGTAGTGCTTTATTAATGGATTCACTTTCTTGCTAAGGAGATGAGTTGCCTTCTTCAGATTGAAATTCTCTCTGGGTAGGCGACGCGAATCTATTTCTATGCTTCAATCGGATACCAATTGCTTGGATCTGCTGCTTCAACTCGGTCAAATGCAACCGCTGGTCTTGGTGCTATATGTTGCTGGGGCTAAAAGTGAACTATGCCAATCACATTGATTAGGACCCATCGCATCATTAACCGGTACCAATCAATCATCCAACTCCCTATCTCATCTTTTCTAAGCCAATTTTATTAGGGCTCACCTGACCACCCAACCACTTACGTCAATTCCATGAGCTCGGGAGAAGAATATGAAGTGACCACCTGAAGTAGAGGTGCCATCTCCTTCTTCAAGATGCAAAGGCGACCAGCTTTAGCCATAGGAACTCCTTCTCTATCGTTCGAGTGTATCCCTATTGTCTTATCCAGATGTAAACGAGCAAGGTTCAGGCACCGGGCGAGAATAGGTAGTCATTGGTGGGTCAAATCTCAGGGAAAACTTTCTAATCTATTCTCCTCTATCTGAGGCAATCACTACGAACATGCGCTAACCTCATATATCTCCTTGATCGACCTCTTATTCGGGCAATGAGGGGTCCATCCATTAGATCTGCTGGTCTGCTCGGAGCGTAACCATACTTGGAGGTTTCATACCCGACGGGAATGAGAAGGTCGGAGTTAAGCATACGCTATCAGGAAAGCTAAGGCCCTTCGGGCGATTCTTGTGGCCACATTAAGGTTTCCCAGCTCTCAATCAAACGAAAGGAAGGGCCCAAACCGTTAGGGAGCATATGTTTCCAATAGCAAGAGTCAGTCCAAGCAGCGGAACACGTTACCCATTTCAACTAGGGAAGTTTCCAAACTCAAATTCGAAATGAGATCTTCCATCTTGATTAGCATGGTAGGTAGGCATGAAAGATGAGGCAAAGAATGTTCCGCATCTCCGCGGCCAGAAGCTTTCAAGACAGGCAAAGGTAAGGGGAAAAACAGATAAGGAAGGGGAAAAACAGATAAGAAAGGGGAAAAACAGTTCAGAATGACTTTGCTAGGAGTTAGGACCTTTCATCCAATACATGTCAGGGGATTTTTATCCCAATAGAATGCTATTTTACCTAGGTCAAAACCACGTTAAGGATACCTCTTTATACCCTATTATAGGCTTAAAGCATGAGGGTGGACCCTTATTTTAGCTTGCCTATAGCAGGTATTAGAGAAGGATGACCCGCATGTGGGTGAAAAGCCTCTCTAATAGCGGAGAGTGATAGTACGATGGATAGGTCTCATCAGAGGTTCTGGCTGGTATTGCTGCTATAAGTCCGTTCGGGGAGTCCGTGGCATAAACAAAGAAGGATTTGAGTCTGAGAAAGACTGTTTCCCCATTTTCATACGAATAGTGAGAAATCTAAGAGTTTATCCAGTTGGGGCATAGAAAGAAGACCTGAACTCGGTGTTTCCTCAATCTGAATAGATCAATCTGGATTATAGGCCAGTAAGCCCGGAACCTGCAAGTGGGAGCCTGCTGGCAAAGAGAATGTTAGTGAGTCTTAGCCATGATCAGACGAATGGTGTCAAAGACCAGAAAGAAGAAAGAGGAAAATGAGACATTCAATCATGATTTAGCGGGGGCAGTTAGACGATGCAAGGTATGCTTCAGAAGGCCTAGTTCAATCTGAGAGGTTTCCCATGCTCTCGCTCCTTAGAAAGATTAGGTGATAGGATACGCCGACCTTTAGTTAGAAAGAGCCGGGTGACCCCCTATCAATCTGCTTTCGCCGCTAGCCTCTCCTTTGCTTTTTTAGGGTTCCCATGCCTTGAAGAGGTTAGAGAGGGATAAAAAATCCGGATTGAAAGATAGGCATAGATAGTCTAATCAAGAGGATTAGGCATGAGCATACAAAATCAGTCAAATATGAGAAAGATAGATACGAAATCCGAATCAAAAAGATAGATATATCAGAAATCCGGTATGGAATGATAGATCAATCTGAAAGACGAGGCATGAATGCTAGAAGGCAGGGATAGGTATTCAACCAGAAACCTGAACCCTTTAAGTTGTTCCTTCTATGGGTAAGTCAAGTTCAGTTAGAAAGTCCTTCCCTCTCTGCTCATCTTTCCCCGTTCCTAGCTTAGCTCTCACTATTGAAGCTCGTACGCAATGAGCCTCTCACGTTTCACTGAGATTGCTGCTTAGTCCTTCTCAAAAGCCTAATTCGTTCGCCTATGAATAGTCAGCCGAGAAAAGTCGAATTCTTTCGCCTATAGGTAGCCGGAAAAAAGGAACTTGATGATGTTCTTCTCCCCTCGTGGTCTCTATCTTATAGAGCATGACGCCTTGTAGTCTTATAGAGTTTCGGTACCCTATCCTTTACTATTAAGAAATTTGGAACAACCATTTATTCTATTTACAAGAGTGAAATTCAATGATGTCAGGCTAACTGAGCTACTAACCCGAAGGGAAAGCCATGTACGTAGCAAGTACTCCCGAACTCTTGCTTTGATTTCTTTTACAAGTGTAATAAATCTCAGGACAGCTTTTGGAAGTAGTAATTATTCCATGCCTTACGGAGAGAGAAGAGTCTGACGGCCCTATGACGCCTTAAGGCCCTTTCTACTTGGGAGATCTTCTTTCATCAGCTGTATCGGCTCAAGCTGTTGTTTAGGACTAGGCTGTTTAGGAAACTGGAATTCCTTTAGTTTAGTAAGATAGCTCATGAGTGAAGCTTTCAAACCAGTTCCTTATTTCATTAAGGGTCAAGGGAATAATGCAGTTCAGTCTTCTCTTCTTTTTATTCTTTTTTTTTACAGGGGTGTAAAGATCAGGGCAAGAAGCTAGACCCCGCAAGGTAGTTTTTACTTGCTTACTTGAACTAGTAAGGGGAACATTTACTAACTAACCTTTATTTAATACCATAGTATGTATAACTTTCTTCCTTCTTTGGCGCATAAGCACTAGATCGAGGGCTTTCGAAACGAAGTACTTGGCTTGCTTTCCTTCCCCCACTTAATCGGAATCTCCTTCACTCACAACAGAAGGCTTTGGCTCGACTCAAAGAACTGGGTCACTGATAGAACTCCCTTTTGAGGTAATAAGAGTGATTATTTTAACTAAGATCGGATACCCGCTTGAAGAAGACAAGAAGGAAGAGACCTCGAACAAAGACAACTAGCCCCTCCCAGAAAAGAAGGGAGGATCTTGGGATCTTTCATTCCTAGGGCCTAAAGACCGGCTTCGCACCTTCTGTCTTCGTCTTTCTTGCAATGTAAGTAAGTTAGTTCAATAGAAGCCGGATTTCTAGGTGAAAGCTCAGTTTAGCCAAGCCTTGAAAGTTGAAACTATCCATGAGCTGGACGAATTCCTTTTGTGAAAGGCTCAAAAGTATAGCGAGTTAGGCGATAATTGTCTCAAGATTGACAGATTTACTTAGGGGGATATGGAAGATGAAGGGAACCCACTTTCCCTCCCCCAACCCCATTTCCGTTCGGGTGAGAAGATAAGAGAATATTCGCCGACATATCCGATTTAGATAAACTGCGCCGGGATCAAGCCCTCTGTAGAAAAATTGATTGGTCACCCAGAAAGAAAAGTATTCAGAGATAGTGGAATTGAGGGATCTCTACTTTACGTACCTCTGTAGTCTTAAGAGAAAGTAATACACTCAGTCTCACAGTTGGTGGATTTAGTGGAGGATCTAGGGCCTTAGCCCGAAGCCCATAGAGAGAGGCAAAAGCCTATAGCACTGCAGGAAGACCAAGGTAAGGTCTCGATCGATTATTTTAAGTGTGGTCAGTCACCTATTTGATTCTACGGCCAATGCAGCTAAATGAAAATAGCAATGAAACTGGGGAAGCTTAAATTACTAATATAGAAATTGAAATCAGATAAAGATGCCTAGTCTGCGTTGTTAGAATCCATTGGAGAAAGACTTGCTCACTTCTTCATCTGTGAGATGATAATATTTTCAAAATTTTACAATAATTGGATTGGACTAGATTGGTTCACTAATATAATGATATAATTGAAGTTCAAGTTATGGACTCATTTTATATATATGTTTCTTTTATGTCTTATCAAGAAGCCCAAAAACTCTTTGATCTTTATACTATAGAAGAGAAGAGGAATTTCCTGGAGCTCTTTCTTTCCATTTATTTTTCGAGCTTGGCGGAAAAACCTCCCTATCAATACTTCCTTGCTATCCATTGACAAGAGTTGGAGGGAATCAAATTAGTAATCTAACCCCTTAGACCCTTTTGCATACTTCGATCTACAAGGCTTTCATCGATGCTTTTGTCAAGGCGGCTCCTCATATGAAATCATGAAAAGGATCTGAATCTATATAAATAGCCCAGAAAATGACAGCCATCAAAAGGCCTAAGCCCATATTATAGCCTCGGTCTGTCCAAATGATGTTCAGCGGTCTCTTCTCTACCCAAGTAGCTGTGGCCCATAATCCAGGGGACCTGAAAGCAGTTAATCATGGCTCATAGATGTGAATTGAGAAAGCAAGCCAAGTCCATGCAAGAAGGCCCGCTGGATCTATCCAAATGAAAAGCCAGCCAAAGGTGGCTCTTCACATGAAATCATGCAAAGGATATGCGCAACCAGTCAATCATGCTATGCATACCTTCCAACCAATCGGCCAATCACGCTATCCTTACCTTTCAACCAAGCCTTTCGATTCCGCTTCTGCAGCAGTATATAATCTCGGTCCCTTACCTTGATGCCTACAGCTCAACTTCTTTTCCAGTGATGTCAAGAATCTGCAAAATACTGCTTTTTCTTTTTCTTCTTCTTGGTCTCTTCTTTCTAAATGGCATCGCGGCTACACGACAGAAAGCGATGCTGCCCCACTCCGCCGAAAAAGGGGGCCGCTTTCTTCCCCCCAAAAATGCCAGTTCCACCATCAGGGCCCAGCAAGCAGCATAATTCTGTTCCGGAGCGGTCCTTCATTCCAGCAACAGTAGTCTATGGTTCAAAGCGCCTTGTTCCATCCGGCGCGAATCCCCTCCATCACTAAGGCGCGCTCCGGCTTTCGAGCCTCCGCTTGCTCCCCTTATATGTGGACTTATTTCAAAAACTTTTATTTTATAAAGTAATAAAGACTAGTCCCGATTGATGGATGAATGCCAATCTCGCTTTCTAATGTTATTGTCATGTTGATGCTATATTAAAGAATAGAATCTCAAAAAGTTTCTGAAAGTCCCATTCTTTAGAATTGTCTTTCTCGTACTGTGTAAACGAACTTCAAGTCTGAATTGTGTACTCAAGAGGAAGCGTCACAGCCTAGGTTTGGGCCACCATCTCTCTCAATCTGTATTCATGACGATATAGGAAGCACCTATGTTAGTCTTTGGCTTTCCAGACAGAACAGACGCGTTAAGCAAGTAAGTCAGTCAGTTCAATGTCATATTAGGGGTTTGAAGCTCGGTAGCTAAGGAAGTGGGTCAAAGTAGGCTACTAAATCGACTATTTCAAGATACTTTTTTTCCATTCGTAGCATCTTAGAATAGTGCTGACTTTCCATTGAAAAAGACAATGCGAAAGAAGGAATAGAACTCCGAAGCTTTGATAACAAAAGAATATATGATAAAGGAAAACTTCTTGTGAGCCGAATGAGTCTCATAGATATCTCTTTAGCATCCTAGCCCAAAGACTCCCATCATGGGTGAAAGCGCAATCACAACTGTCCAATCTCGTGCTTAAAGGGTTTCGGGTTACTTGCTTTATTTTATGTCTTTCCTTCTTCCCTTCCTCGCTCAGGAAAGCTGTCCAATCGGTCTAACCAATCCTCTAGTTGAAGAGTAATAGGACGGTAAAGAGGAGCGGCCTCCGTGGTTGTGGTTTTGTTATTGCCAGCAAATTGCCCTGATTGTGAAGGACTCTCATTTGTCATTCATCAAGAGTTTACTATCCTCAGCTTCATTTGAATCCGATATCCTAATCTATCGACTAATCGTTTTAATCTTTGGCATACCTCATAAACGTCCTTAGGATTTAATGTAAGTACCCTTCAAAACATCGAGGGACGATGTTTAGTTCATAGTTTGGGGGTATCTTCGATTTGATTGTTCCTGCAGGCATTTTTAACCACGTAAACCGTTTTTACCACCAAATACAAAAAATGAAAAAATAAAAAATTTTCAAAAATATAATAAGTGTTTTTGTCACATGTTGCTTTTCTTTTTGGTAGTAAATAAGAATAAATTTTTGACTTTGATCGGGCGTGATGAGCGCCTAATCTATTTCCTTTAGGCCAACTTTCACGAATGCTATTGCTTTTGAATTAAGTAATGGAAGAACGATAATTGATAAGAGTTCACTATAAAGCTTTATGTGCCAAGCAAGATCCTTCCTAAAAACGTATACAATAACTTTGTTTTTTTTCCCTCCCGTGAATTTCTAATCCGCCTAATCATACGTACTCAATTTAGTTCAACTAAGTTAATCGATGTTTTCAGAAAAAGCTTCAAATTTGTAACTTGAGTTTTCAAAATGAGATTTTGTAGTGATTTAAAAGATAAATGCCAAAGAAGCATGATGAACTGTAATGGCAAAAAGCATGAATACTTCGAAAATTTTGCCAATAAAGCATGCAGTTTGAGTATTATGGAGCAAGTAAAAGATGTGTCGTATATACTCTAACCTCCGCTAGCAACGAGGTGGAGGGGATCCAAACTAAGACGTCTTTGCTTCTCAGGGATTTGGTGTGTCGTATACTCACTTGTGAAGAAAGGTTTTATTTTTGTCCCGCGCCCCCCCTTAAGAGGCGATGAGGGTTCAACGAAGACCCCAATACCATAGCCATATTAGGAATAAGGAGTTGATGTGATTCCACACGCTACAACGGGTGCGTTTTCCAACTAAGAGCACCCGTCGTATGGTTGTGATAACCACTGCCGTTAACCACGAGGTAGGGTTCAACTAAGGCAAAGCATTCTAGCTTTAAGAACTCTAGATTATGATGTTGAAATGTTTGCAAAAGTGATCTAAAGTTTAAATCTCGAAATCATAGTACGAAGTCTTAATAAGTTGTTGCTTTGAGTCCATAGAACCATCTTGAATTATGACTAATTGCTCATAATAAGTTGGCTCTATGGTTAAATTAAAATGAGTACACACATTCCAATCGATATCCTGTTGGAGTTGAAAATTCACTAAAGATCATTAAGTATGAGGGCTTAACATGATAAACTTATATCAACAATGATCTGTTTAATCGCTTACTTTGAACTTGTGAAAAATCGAGGAAAGAATGAATTTATCCGTAAGACATCCGTAGATCACTCTACGAGACCGCTTCTCATTTCTAATGATCCCAGTAGATAAATAAAAAAGTCAAACATGTTAAAAAAATGAAAAATCAAAAATATTTAGTTGTAGGTTATGTAAATTCAGAAAATGTGAAAAACGGGCTTTAACGTGTTTTACTTGCAATAACATTGCGTGAGACACACAATACCTTAGTTTGGGGGATTTGATATGTGCTAATTACACATATCTTTTACACTCTAAAAACGACTTCAATGACAAAATCATACAAAAACTATGCCAAATATAAGTTTGTTTTGCATTGTATGTGGCAGGAAGTGGATAGTCAACAAAAGAAAGACAGAAAACAGAGCGCAAATACAAAACTGAGGCATGGAATGGAAAAGACAGAGCAAAATCAAGCCAAAGTCCAAAAATGTCAAAGTCAAGTCAATACAGAAGAAACAGCAGTCAAACGCGATCCAGAACTGAAGAATACTATGAATGGGCAATCTAACCCATGCTGATGGATCCGGCGGGAAAGCCCATAGTTATATTTATGAAGACTGTGAAGACCAAATGGGGCCTCATCAATTACAACAGCCCATTTGTGGCAATTGACAAAGACTGTGAAGACTTGAAGGCCAATCCTAGCCCAGTTCCAGCAATGCTCATCCATTTACACACATAACCCCACTTCATAACTTATTGGGCTGAAAAAAGCCCCAATATCCAACCCTGACCCTTTTGGGGCCCCAAACCCCAACCCCAGTGGATCCCAATAGCAAGCCCAATGGCCCCAACACAAACCCAAAGCCCAACAAAAGCCAAAATCCTTTTTTTATAAAACTTTAGGGGCTTAAAATTGCAAATTTGAAGTTATTTTATAAAAGAAAAATGGTTTAAAGAAAACAAGGGCTGAAATTGCAACTTTCCAAAACTTTCTTCTTTATTTCTTTTGTTAATAAACAGCAGGGACTGAAATTGTAATTAACTAAACCTTTCTTTGTTTCTGTTATAAAACGGAGGACGTAACCCAATTTTCTAAACATGTTATAACTAAACTTAGGCTTTAAAAAGAAATGAAAAGAGAAGAAACATGGGGGACCAAAGTTGCATCTTTTCCAAACTTATCCTTTAAACCAGGCAACCATAACTGTACCAACACCATTTCCCGCCAAACCCCAAACCACCACTTCCCCACAGTTTAAGCCCCAAACCACCTCTCAAGTACCTCCCACAGCTCACCCTCACCTTTCCCACAAACCTAGTGCCCCTATAACCCTTTCTCAGCCAAGTTCACTCAACCCCGTACCCCCCCCATCAATAGGCATAAAAAATGCTACAAAGCCATCCAAGGCTAAGATTGATGAGGGTCCTCTCTACACACAAACGTCACACATGTGAAAGCAACCAAGACTCTTGGGAACTAGTATAAAAGTTAAGCCCGAAACAAGCCGAAACAAGAGCACAACTTTTTTACTTTTCTTAGTGTAAAATTTTACTTAAGTTTTGCACTTCTAAAATATTGTACTTGAAGAGTTCCTTTTTAAGTTTTTGTGTATATTTTCCAGTTTCAATATTAGTTAAGAGTTTTTTTTGTGGATTACATTTGTCAAAATTTGAAGTCCTCATTTTGTTGAGTTTAATTCTGTTTAAATATAATGAAAAAATTGAGTTAAAATTGCTAAAACATTACTAGTACTCACCTTTCTCAGCCTTCCATTTATTAAAAATCATTAAAAAACGTTTTTTATATATCTGTTACACGAGATATTTTCGAGGATGTTTCTATCTCAGAGGAAATATGCTATGGAGATTCTTGAGAGGGCTCATATGCTTCATTGCAATCCTAGTCGGACTCTTGTTGATACTGAGTCTAAACTGAGTGATGATGGGGCTTCGGTTTCTGATCCGACTTTATATCAGAGTCTTGCAGGTTCTCTTTAGTATCTCACTTTTACTTGTCCAAACATTTCTTATGTTGTGCAGCAGGTTTGCCTTTATATGCATGATCCACGTGAGCCTCATTTCTTGGCTCTCAAACGGGTTTTGTGGTATGTACGTGGTACATTAGATCCCGGGTTACAGTTGTTTTCATCATTCACTACTTCCTTGGTGGCTTATTCTGATGTAGATTGGGATGGATGCCCAACTACTCGTCGTTCGACTTCCGAATATTGTGTTTTTCTTGGCAACAATTTACTTGCTTGGCCCTCTAAGCGTCAATCGACGCTTTCTCATTCTAGTGCTGAGGCAGAGTATCGGGGTGTTGCCAATGTTGTTGATGAGACTTGTTGGTTGCGAAATCTACCATGAGAGTTACATACACTTTTGTCTTCTGCTATGCTTGTTTACTGCGTTAATGTGAGTGTGATTCATCTGTCTTCAAATCCGGTTCAGCATCAGCATACGAAGCATATCGAGATTGATATCCACTTTGTTCGAGATTTGGTTGCTGCTGGTCAGGTTCGGGTTCTTCATGTTCTCTCACGTTATCAGCATGCGGATATCTTCATTAAAGGCTTGCCGTCACCTTTATTTGAAGAGTTTCATACCAATTTGAGTGTTCGGTGTCCTCTCGCTCCAACTACGGGAGAGTGTTAGTCTATGTTATTAGTTCATGTATTATTTGTAATGGGCTCAAGCCCAAGTTCTATTAATATCCATGTACTCTATATATGTATTCGGTTTGGTGGTTTAATGAGATACGACACAAATATTATTCTACAAATAGAAGTCATGTTCTTCTCTTCATGGGTGGTGGCATGGGAGCCGGAAAGAGCACAACTCTCAAAGACATTCTGAAAGAGTACGTCATGAAGATTATATACCAATTACACGCTTCATACCGTTAAAACGATAGCAATGTCTATTCTTCAAATCATTCTATATGAACTAGAACTACTTATATGAAAGAGTCATCTTTTTAGTCGGTGCATCACATTATAGGCAGAAAATGCGGGGTGTGCAATGAGACGGGGACGACATCATCAAGGTATCCGGTGAGACTGCAACGGCGACATCACCTTTTCCGGCGAGATAGATCTATAAGAAAAACAAAAGGACGCAAAAATAATTTCTGGCGAGACAGATATATAACAAAAAACGCAAAAGAATTTGTAAAAACTCAGATTTATAAATCGAACCTTCCAGTGATACAGCAGTGGCATCGGCGTTCCAGCAAGAGAGTGGTGGCGGCGACAGCGACTTTCTGGCTGTAACAAAAAAGCGCAAAAAACTATAAAAACCCATATCTACCAATAAATACAAAGATTTATTAAAAAACTTCAAAACGTGATTAATAATCATTGATCTATTAAAAAACTCAATTAAAAAACCTACAAACTTTCTGGCGGCAACAGAAGGGTTTCCGGTGGCAGGTTTGACGGTGGTGAGGTCCATTTGTGGTGAGGTCGGTTGGTGGTAGATGAAAGAAAACCTAAATTATCAGAATACTTTTTATTGTTATGATTTTGGTTGATAGGTTTATATTTATAGCAGATCGAATTGGAAGCGTGGTGTAGTTGGAAATTCAAAAGGCTTCCCTCGTAAGTTTAGGTAATTTTAAACTTGTGTATTAATGCCTTGATTTGTTTTTAATTAATTCTGAAATTAATTTATTGAACTTTTGAACCATTTTCATAAAATGTTTTTTTTAGAGAAATCGGTACCCTGACTGGTATGGGTGGCGTCATACCACTAACCGAAGGTTTTCAACGGCGCACCGTACCGTGGGTGGTGCCATGGCCTCTCGTGCCATGGTTACCAGCCACCGCGGTTGGATTTTGTGTGTGTGTGTTTGAGAAAGTTTTTTTTATGCAAGTAGAGGCGCAGCGCAGGGAAGAAGACAATGAAGAAATTAATAAAAAAACTATTTTTTAATTTATTTTTTATTTTAAACCTTATTGTTATATAAGTTGACATTATTAGTCCCTCAACGTATTATGCTTTTTATTTTTATGTAACTTTTTTTTATTAATGTAATGTGTTCTAATTTTGATGAAGTTTGTTTTAGTTATATTGTGTTGTTTTATTTTATGTAATTGAAAACAAAATTAGACCAACGGCACCACATAATCTGATGCTAAAGAATACGACACAAAATATGATGTCAAAGGAATTATGATTTTATTAATATGACAACACTTTTAACTATAACACGACTAATATGACACAAGAGTAGTTACCTCTCTCAACCTTCCAACATTCAACATTAACATTTGGATGTACACCCCTTTGTAATGGAGTAGTAAAGATTGTCTCTTTAAAAAAGTGGACACACATCTTACTAACTCTTTCAAACTTCAATTGACAAAAAAGAACTCAAAGGTCAATCTCCACCGTCCAAAAATAACTTGTAAATCAAACGGCCAAGCAATCAAATCCCACCTTGGGACGCTATATAAACCAACCACACATTTGCTTCATCCTCATCATCTTATCACACACACCAAAAACACCTTAAAAAACACACATCTTTTTTTATCATGGCACCGAAGGCAGCAGAGAAGAAACCAGCGGCGGAAAAGAAGCCAGCAGCAGCAGAGAAGGCACCAAAACCCAAAGCAGAGAAGAAGCTCCCACCAAAAGACGCTGCAGACAAGAAGAAGAAGAGACACAAGAAGTCAGTTGAAACATACAAGATCTACATCTTCAAGGTTTTGAAACAAGTGCATCCTGATATCGGAATCTCAAGCAAAGCCATGGGAATAATGAATTCATTTATTAATGATATCTTTGAGAAATTGGCTGCTGAGAGTTCTAAGCTTGTTAGGTATAATAAAAAGAATACTCTTTCTTCTCGTGAGATTCAAACTGCTGTGAGATTGGTCTTACCTGGCGAGCTGGCCAAGCACGCTGTTTCTGAAGGTACCAAGGCTGTCACCAAGTTCACCAGCGGTTGATTAGATTTTTTGGTTATGTCCTTCACCTGAAGGAATGGAGCAGCGGCCGTAAAATGGCTTTAGACAATAGACACAATTCTCTTTTGATGTTCAAATTATAGTTATAGTTAATTTACATTACTTCAACACCCAAGGTCTTTGGCTTAGTTATATGTGAGTTGCCCACCAACTAAGAGGATGTGGGTTCAAGCCGAGTTATTGTGAGATATATAGTGAGATAGGTGGTCTAGAGTGAAAAGAAATTGTTGTTTGAAAAAATAATTTACATTACTTCAACTGTCTTTTAGTTAGAATATTTAAAAATATTGTAACCAATGAGAGATGTAGTCTGCTCAACGGTTCTAATGTTCTATTGACTTGGGCTTGGAGGCGCAATCTGAGACCGGGTCATGAATTGGGTCATTGGCAACTCTTATGGGTCTTCTACAAATCCCTGACCTCCTCGTATTGATGATCGCCGGGACTTCACACTTCCAACATGTACTTTGTATCTTTGATGACAAAATATATTTCTCTACTCATGGGTGGTAATCAGACTAAATGGAGCAAGTTAGTCCCGATCAAGATCAACATCCTTGATGGCGATTATCGTTGTGAATGCAAGAAACCACACAAATAACAAAGAACAAGGAATTCAATAAACCCTCAAAGGGTGCCCAACCGGGGCTTCAAGAGAAAACTCTCTTTTTTTCTATAAACTCATCATAACCTATTTTCCA
>BQNB010005215.1:49228-103272 GCA_026074375.1 Tanacetum coccineum | reverse complement strand
GTGTTTCGTTACTACTGCTGATCTTTATTACTACTGCTAGTTTATGTTTCTACTGCTCAAAGTCATTTTTCGTATTATGCTTCATGTTGGGTATTTTGAGTATTGGAAGGCTGGATTAGTAGTTGTGGTATATGGTTTGTAGCTTTTTTGATCCAAGTTGCATATCTACAGAAGACCCCTATTTGATAATTACAAAAAGGGGAAGAAGATTACAGGTTTTTTGATTTGCAGCTTATTTTATATGGTGGCATGATACAAAAGATATCTACTTAAGGGGAAGTTTTGTTTCATTCGGGGAGATGATTACATCTCAACTTTAGGGAAGCTTTGGCTCTATGATTAAGTTCGTACACGACTTTGTTTGTTTTGTCATCATCAAATAGGGAAAGATTGTTGGGATTCTTGATTTGATGAGACAAAGTAAATAAAAGAATAAAACAAAAGGACTAAAATCGTCATTAAAAAATTCTACAAGCTGGTGGAGAATATATAGATTCTAGAAGATCTCCTTAAAAAGATAAAGATAATAGAAGATATTCTTAAATGTTTAAAATATATTATTCATTTTTATCTTCCTTTGTAAGCTTTGAAATCTCTCAATATAAAGAGATTCACAGGCGTGTTATTAAGTGTGCACAGAAAATATGTAGACGTCTTGTAAAGGTGTGTGTGAGTTCTAGGCGTGAGTTCTCTAAGTAGACGCCTAGAAGAAGTGTGTAGCCCCAAGGATCTTTGATTCCTGTTAGATTGTAACTGTTCTATACTAATCATATAGAATTGGGGCTTGATGGAAACGTATGGTAATAAAACCTTGTTTAAATAACATTGAATCATGTTCATTATATTCCGCTGCATTGTATCTATATTCTTTGTTATTTTTATTAATCCTAGATATAAGGATTTAACCAATCTTGAGCTTAAACGATCTTCACAATTGATAAAACACAAACCTGTGAAACAAAAATAACAAAGAATATAGATACAATGTGAATATACCAATTGTGAAGATCGTTTAAGCTCAAAATTGGTTAAATCTTTATATCTAGGATTAACAAAAATAACAAAAATAACCAATCTTGAGCTCTCATACCAATTGTGAATATCGTTTAAGCTCAAGATTGGTTAAATCTTTATATCTAGGATTAACAAAAATAACAAATAATATAGGTACAATGCAGCGGAATATAATGAACATGATTCAATGTTATTTAAACAAGGTTTTATTATCATACGTTTCCATCAAGCCCTAATTCTATATGATTTGTATAGAAAGTTACAATCTAACAGGAATCAAATATCCTTGGGGCTACACACTTATTCTAGGCGTCTACTTAGAGAACTCACGCCTAGAACTCACACACACCTTTACAAGACGTTTACATATTTTCTGTGCACACTTAATAACACGCCTGTGAATCTCTTTATATAGAGAGATTTCAAGGCTTACAAAGGAAGATAAAAACCAATAATATATTTTAAACATTTAAGAATATCTTTTGTTATCTTTATCTTCTTAATGAGATCTTCCAAAATCTACATATTCTCCACCAGCTTGTAGAATTCTTTAATGACGATTTTAGTCCTTTTGTTTCATTCTTTTATTTACTTTGTCTCATCAAATCAAGAATCCCAACAATCTTTCCCTATTTGATGATGACAAAACAAACAAAGTCGTGTACGAACTTCATCATAAAGCCAAAGCTTCCCCTGAAGTTGAGATGTAATCATCTCCCTGAATGAAACAAATTCCCCTTAAGTAGATATCCTTTGTATCATGCCACACCAAGGATCTATAAGTTGCCAATTGTACCTGTTAACATCTTTTTCCCCTTTTTTTCATAATCTAATAGGGGACATATGAATGTAAGCAACTTTGATCTTGACCACTACGAATCAATATCACACTTCTAATCCAAATTAATATTAAACACATAATCAATAAAACCTCATAATTTAACCCCATCAATTATACAAAAATAAAATTTACCCCACCTCCCAACCCCCCCACCCCCCCCCCCCATCAACACCCTCACCCATACCCCAAACCAAAAACCATCACTCCTACCCTCTCTCCTCATATAATACTATCACTACTCACACACCTGTTATATATTATGTTCTCTACTCTCTCTATAATTCACAAACATCATAACTAAGTTTTCGCTTGTTCCAATCTTTTACTAGATTAGAGTATAAATCATTTAAGTATGAATCATATAGTTTTTGTTCATTAATTTTTATTATCATATATAATCTATTTATCTCTAGACAAAATCCTGTGGAAATAACAACGATAAAAAACTATCACTCCTCGCACACACGCACGCACACCCTTACTGATCTACAGAAAAGTGAGAGTCACTCCAATAAACTCTCTATATGTAAAGATACCTATCTGTAGCTCATTCATTCTAATAATTCGTACTTCCTAACAATATATATCGATATATATAGATCACTATCATTTCTATGTCTATATAGTCGACACACACATTAAATTCCTCGCAATTCCTACCTATTCGATTTCCTCCTATCCCCAAACATATAGTACCATTTCATAGTAGAAGATAGATATAATTATAGACTACATTTATTTTGATATAGTATAATTAGTAATATTAATAATATTATGTGATTTATATTTTAACTCTTATAAGATGAGTATAGATATAGATATAGATAATAAACACCACAAATCTTTCCTATTCACAAATTCTTTTAGAACTAATAATATAGAACATGTACACTCACACAACCCTTTTAAATCTATAACCACAAATCCTCACCAATAATATTATACTAAGAGCAATTTTACTATAATATTGTGTGTGTGTCAATCATCACACTCCAGATACTCACACTCTCCTTCAAAATATGTCATACAAAGCATTTATCACCATGCAGCACTAAATTACTAACCAATTAATTAAACAGTGCCTAAACTTATAAGATACACTCACCCCAATATTAACTTCTCTCACAAACACAATTAAACTCCACCACCCATCTTAAAACCTCAACAACCACCAAACTCACTTCTCTCTCTACAATACAAAAATTGATATATACTTTCACCTGATATAGATATCAAATCATTCTCGCTATATCGGGACGAGAGCCTATTCCTATAGAGTAGTCTCAATACCTCACACTATAATTAATTTCTCTCACTCCACATATGCCTATCAAATCTTAGTAGTATATAACGCCACCTCGCTATCGCTCTGTGTTCTATATCTTCGCTCTATAATAACCAACCTGTAAATCATCTCTCTCGCTATAAACTTCTCTGATCCCATTAACGATCATAGAATTTTAGATACTACCTAGATATAGATATATATAAATTTTGTGTGTGTGTGTGTGTTATTATAATATATATAGTGATATAAAAATTGTATATATATATATAACATCGCGATGTAAAATTGATAGATTGCCTCCTACAGTATATAGATCTCACTCACCTGACCATTTCTTAGACATCACACTTCTATAAGAGAATTAATGTGTATACCACACCATATAGAGAGTAGTGTAGTAAACCCTCCTGATTTTCTACCTCCCTCATAAAAATGAGACGATGCTGTTAACAATCACATATGTAGATAGAGAGATCTCAATAGATATAGAGTAGTAATTCTTCTTTCAAGATACACCACACATTTTCTTCTCTCTCTCACTACTCTCCTATACCACTACGCACAACTTCCACTTATAATATTAGAGAGGAGAGATATATACTCGCACTTCGAGTAATTACATCTCTCATATCTATAGTTAAACAATAATGTGTCTCTCTACTAGAAAATCACTATAATACTTTTTACTTGCTTTTATTATCTTCTTATTCTCTTCTCTTATAAAAATTAATAGGAGTGGATTCTCTATGTGTCTAATATTCGCACTTCACTCACGTCATAGCTTTCCCCCCCACCAACTAATCAAGTATTTCTTTTGCCCGAATATATATAGCAGATAGTGTCATGTAGTATGTGCTCTCTCTCACACATTCTCTGTTAATCTCATTAAATATATAGATCTCTACGATTTTTTACAATATATTACACATCAAATGATGACCTCTCTCCACTTATTCAAGACATTCTCTCACTCATTAAGAGAACTATACAACACAAACAAGATACTCACTCTCTCCCTAGATATATATATATTAGTGTAAGAATCCGCATCCTACCTCTAGATAGAACTCACATCACTCACACACTCACACACACCCACTTAAATCACTCTCGCGAGAACTATAATATGCTCTCTCTAGCTCCTATCTCTTCTAATTTACTCCAATAGGAGATCCCCAACAAAATTCATCATACTCATTTCTTGTGTGTGTGTGTGTGTGTGATATAGAGAGATAGATAATTTCGAAGCATATATATCTCTTTCATATATATTTTTAACCGTATAGATATATTCAACATCACACACTCACTCACACACTCTCTCTCAACATAAATCACATACCCCCTACTCTATCTATAAGATGAGAGCCCAAACCCTCTATTGTATTAATGAACCTATATTTTAATACTCCATCGCTCCTTTTAATTTCCTACTTATAGATTATTTAGTATCAATTTAATAATGTATCGATCCGCACACACTCTCCATGTCAATAAAACTTTAGAAATTCAGTCCACCAAACTAATGACAGTACACACACCTCATACTCAGCTCTCAGCTCGCCTAAATATATTAAGTAATAATAAACTATTGACTCACACTCACACAGACCCCCCCTATGTAAACGCTCATGTGCATACTCAGCATCTCTCTCTATACTCTACATACGCTCATACTATTCCCTAATAAATATTTTGCAGTTGCCCATCCTATGTGACTTCCACAGAACATTGTCTTTAACACTTATGACTGCCTATAAATCTAGATGCTGCAGAAGGCCGAGTCCTATAGTATGTGTTTATACTGATGTTTCTATATATCGTCTTATACATTACACCACCCACTCCTTCACAATCCTATAGATATATACTCTCATCTATAAATTTTTGATTTACAATTACCTTGTGCAGCTATTATAAGAGACCACAAAATCATTCGATCAATTTCACTGACACTCTCAACACAAAACTGTCTTCTACAATATACTACAACAATGGTTTCAGACATGTCACCTCTCTCCACCCCATCCACAAAAACTATTACTCCACATGAGATATTATTTTCACCCCCCACCACACTCTCATCAAATCCTCATCATACTAGATCACTATTGTTCCCATCAACCATCGCTAATTATCCTAATTTTTTTATTAATCTTTCAGCATATTAATCTCATACAGACTCTCCATAACCTCCTTCTAGTTCTTATAGTGTGTGTCTGTGTCGCACACTCTCACACCTTATAGCAATCGACATTAAAACACCTATCTTAACAACCCCTTACCCCCCAGAGATGATCTCATACACAATCTGGTCTCTAAACAAAACCAACACCCCCTAGACTATATATTGATCATACTCTGTAGCGAGGTCGCACTTTCATTTATATCTATTACAGTCGCTGTGTTTATACTAATTCGAAATACGCTTGTGGTATATACAGATTTATTAAATATTGAGATTCGTCAACACTAATAGCTTTAAGAATTTTCTATACCACATTACCCCTTTGTGTAATTCATTAGACTCTTCAGCATTATATGTCTTTCTTGATCTTAATCTCAAGAGTCGCTTCTTCTCTATGAGTTTATTTGTGTGTTTATAAACAAACTAAACCCAATCCATCCAACTCCCCCCCCCACTCTCCACATCTTCTTCTCACGCTATAGATACCTCACATATGTTCTGTTTGTAGTATTTACAGAAGACTCCATATTAACACTAATCTCTTTTTTTATCGCCATCTGCAAGTGTGGTCACCCTGCCTACACTCGCTCCCCTCGTCTCTCTTGACTCCTTCACCCCCCTCGCACTTCATATGTACTCGCTGTCTAAGGTTAAGATTATCGTCAGATGTCGTACTCTCTGCACTCCATTACGTAGAATATCCTGTGCTAGGCGGCTTATATGGTTGTGTGTTTGAGTGTTCGCTTTAAGCTATCTCTCTTCTGATAGTGAAGTGAATGTATGTTGATAATTCCTTGAGCGATCAGAGTTTTGCGATATCTCTTTTTAGACTCAAGCGATACCCTCTGACGAGTGTAACTCTTCGCTTGTCGGTAGATATAGGTTGTATGTACGCTCTGTGTGTCTCTAAATTTGGCTCGACGTGTGAACGCCTATTCAGTAAATAGAAGGGCAGGCGTTTTGTAGTAATCATCACCCCCGCATGTTTATTCTCCCCCGCCACACCGCTCCTATCTCACCTAGAGGTGTTATTGCTAACGGAGACTCTCTCTCCTGGTGGAGGAGATGTTTTAGAGATTACTTTTGGCTTGTCTCGCTAGGTAGCTCAATGTGTGATCGCAGAGAAGGAGTAATGTGTGAGATATAGACTACGGCGGGGGGCTCTGTTACGGGGTTTGTTCACCTCTTACTCTGTGTGTCTTCAAGGACTGAATTTGTCCACCACTCACTCAGCCTAGTCTCTTAGAAGTTAAGGGGAAATTATCTGTAGATGTGGTGGACACGTATGTTGTGTGTGATGAGGTTATTAGATGACGTGTGTTAATGATGGTTTTACAAATAACATTAATAAGCACAGCGGAATATAAAGAACAATAATGTTATTTAAACAAGGTTTTATCACCTTACATTTCCATCAAGCCCCAATTCTAGATGATCAATTATGAACATGTTTACCAATCTATACAGGGATCAAATGAACCTTGGGGCTACACACAACTTCTCGGCTTTACTTGAGAAACTCTATCTAGAACTCACACACACCTTTATAAGACGTCTACATATTTTCTGTGCACACAAAACTATGTGTCTATGATCTCTTTATATAGGGAGAGATCAAGACTTACAAAGGAAGATAAACATTAGACAATTAAATATTTTAAATATTTAGAGAATATCTTTTGTTATCTTTATCTTCTTAACGAGATATTCTAGAATCTATATATTCTCCACCAGCTTGTAGAATTCTTTAATAACAATTTTAGTCCTTTTGTTTCATTCTTTTATTTATTTTGTCTCATCAAATCTAGAATCCCAACACTTTCTGGTGAAAGACAGAACGAGAAGGATATTCCGATTACATTGCTATAGGATGATCCTTAGTCCATCTTACCAAGTACCTTTCAAATGGAGTATGGCTTTGGTTCACATATAGAGACGATCCCCTGAAAAGTCAAGTCTTCATGAAGAATTCATGAAGTGGGGTCATCATGGAAGAGTGTAGTGGTTTTGGTGATACCAAATTGAAAAAAATATAAGTAATCTATGATCCGGTGGTCTTGGAGACTCAAACCATATGATAGCCATTTCTAGTAAGAGATAGTAGAGAGAGAAATAAAATATGTAAAATAGAATGAAAAATGAAAAGATACAAAAGCCTCAACCCCTCCATGGAAGCCACAGAGGGGTATTTATAGCCCACACGAATGCTAAGTTTACAAGAATGTCTATTCTAGTCCCTGCGTGTGGTGCTATGATAAACTATGATAATTCAGTAAATGTCGTCACATAAAATGAAATCCTAAAAATCTTCCCTCATGGGACGATATACAGAATTACTTACAATATTTTCCTAACAAGTACATATTGATTAAGAACAAGAACTTTCAAGAAGCTTCCAATGCTGATGATGTATTCTGTGGTCTTTGACTTCAAGTCTTCACTCCACCATGAATCATCTTTGTAGTACCTTGTAGGATAAATACTGTAATATGCACGAACTAAGTAACCCTTACACTTCTGGTTAAGGAGAAGCTTCTAAATTAGCTTCCCTCTAATTCATGCCGCATATTTTGTATTTAGAAGCTTTCAAAGCTTCCCCCGAACTAGCAATCCTCTCTTGAGCAATTTCAAAGCTTTCTTACAAGCTTAGAATAATTAAGTGCACATTGGAATTAGTAGGATACCACATCAAATATTACTGCTTCTTTAAGAATAAGCTTAGTGATTAACCGTTCGGGGAAAACATTAACTGGATCAACAACATATCTTCTCTCGCTTGAATAATTCTTCTCACAACTCTTCCCCCTGGAATTCAAATAATGCATACTAACTTTCTCATGATATCTCTTCCCCTATGTGGTTGAAGAAATGCACCCAAAATCCATAAATTAAAGCGATGATTTTTCTCTGCAAGTTTTGACTTTTGTCTTTCCCGGATGGCCTAAACATAAAAGATTTTCAAGAAAGATGACTTTTTCAAGCTTTCAAGAAAAAGAAAGACAAAGACTCACGGGTGTATCTTCTCCTTCCCCTTACTAGTTTAGATACCTTGGAATCAGCAACACCTTATATGCACCTATACTTGAATACTTGTGTGAAGAATAAATTAGCTCAAATCTATCCCATGAGAATCAAACTGCGGATCAATCTCTAATAAAACTCTCTCTGACTATCTTTTTCCAACCGTTTTGTAGGCTATTTGAAGTGACCACTGATGGAGGTAAACCCGATATACAAAACTTGAAAATTTAGTAAAGTTAACCAATTTATACACCAATTTGTATAAACCTTTGGTGAAGAATAGAAACTTCCTTAAACAAGATCATAGCCTACGCAAAGTTTACCACTTATGGAGTAAAACACGATTTATACAAATTTGAAACTGAAGTAGAATTCCCCGTTCTTGTGACTTAAGCTTGCACTAATGTTGGAAGAATAGTGTAGAGAAACTTAATACTTACCAAGCAAAGTATGAGACATTCATCACCCTTTGTGATTATCCACAACATCTTCTGCGTGTGACACTAAGAACTATAACGTATCTCCTTTAAGTGATAGTTAACCAGGTCTTCAACCAACCACCTCGAATGCTGGTAACTAGATAACCTAATTCTTCATCCAAAGTCTTAAGCCCGAGCAAGTTATCATTGAAAGTCATGCATCCAACCAACTATGAATGACTAAATCCTAACTTCAAGATAAAATAAGTACACGCCTTCGTAAAATGCCACTTCAATCTCAAATAAGTAATACTCGATCGACTCCGTAGTCACTTAGAAAAAATTCATACCAAATCTAGCCATTAAAATTTAAGTTCCAATGATTCTTTATAACAATCGATCGTGGTCTCATGATGAAAAATTGTCACTTTGTCATTTTAAACCTCAAATTTAACCATTATCACATAATATGACAAACCTAACCTATGTGTATCAATTAATACAAAATATTTGAGAGCATACCAAAAATTATGGAGCAAAACTTTGTGCGTGCTCTAAATATTAACGTACTAAATTGATTGAGTCCATGTCATTCGTCTGTCAAACATAACTGGCCAATATGATTAATATGCAGCCCTTCATTTTAGTTACACACCATAAGCAGATCCAATCATTCAACTACACAACCAGCCCAATATTCATGGAATATATGCAGCCCAAAATCCCATACCCGATCCATAATTCGACGTGGGCTATTATATTCTAAATCCCTTAATTATTAGATCATTAAACAAAACCCAATCCAAAGAAGGGTTACTTCATACGCCGCTATCCCCTATTCTCTCTCTCTCAATACAAACACCAGATCCAAACAATTATCAAAGAGATCAATCCTCTCATTATCACTCTATATACACCAACGATCAAACCACATGACAATAAGATATTATCATTTCCATTGTACTTGATTATCAAACAAAATCACATAAAACAAAACACCCTTATCATTTCTTCTTCAATCCAAACAACACCAAGAATCAACCTTGTGCCTTTTCAATTATTTCTGCTTATGTAAAACATTCACCAAGAAAGAAGAATAGCGACATCAAGATTCTTATGAGGTCTAGGGTAGGTTCTTGTTTTGTTTATGTGTTTGTGTCTTGAATCGAAAGAAAGATTGAATGAAACACACTTGTTCTTATTCAGTCTTTAGTTTCAAAAATTGAAAGACAAGTTGAACTTGTCACAAATCGATGATGGATATAGTTCTCTTAAGCAAGATCTATCTAGATCTGTCACAAAGAAGAACAATCTGAGATCATTTCTTTTCATTTGTTTTGAGTCTTAGAGATGAAATTAGGTTAGATGGTGTTGGAGATTGAGTTGTGGATTAATGATTGTGACGATGGGAATATAGGTTTAATAATTGTGGATTTGGATTTGTTGTATTTAATTTATGACGAATGGTTTATATAATAGTTGTTGGATTTGTTGTGATGGATTTGTAATAGTTGATGTTGTTAATGTGTTAATTGATATTGATTATTGTTGGTTGTTATGGTTGTTGTTGTAGTTTAACTTGAGTATGTCTCTTCTCATTCTACATTTCTGTTTTAGTTCATCGTTCAGACTCAGTTGAGTTAGACTCAGTCAACTCGGTAAATACCAAGTTGACTCAGTCATGGTTGGGTGATTAATTCGCCTTGGCATGTGGATTAATTCGCCTTGGTCATGGTGGATTAATTCGCCTTGGTCATGGTGGATTAATTCGCCTCAAAGGTATGATTAATTTGCCTAAGAGGCTGTTTAATTTGCCTCAAAGCAGACTGCTTAATTCTCTTGTACTATTCGTCTTTTTGC
Organism: Tanacetum coccineum; assembly: GCA_026074375.1. NCBI lineage: Eukaryota > Viridiplantae > Streptophyta > Magnoliopsida > Asterales > Asteraceae > Tanacetum > Tanacetum coccineum. The sequence continues at coordinate 92,641 of BQNB010005215.1, read as the reverse complement.
AAAAACCCCCAAAACGTCCTTTTCTTTTGTCTCAAACCGTGATATGAAGACACAATTACTTAAACCTAGAAAAATAAAGCAGATTTAAGAGTAAAAATAAGACACAGACATTAAGTCAAAACCATTAGGCTTATTAAATAAGCTTGAAGAGGAACGCCGAGATCGAAAGCACATAGCAAAATATAAAACAGACCCAAACAAGGACTGAATAAGCTTAAAATAATCTGACCCAAAATAAGCTCATCTAGACAACTCAAACCTTGGTTTTCATAAAAAATAAGCTACAAAAATAGCTTAAAAATAAGTTGTGGTAAGCTTGAACTCACAAAAACAACACACACGCACAAACTGTGACAGATCTGAAATAGATACATATTCGAGACCAAGAGACCAACCAGACATAAATTAAACAGACCTAAAAACATAACCTGAGCACTGATGCCAATTGAAAAATATAAGTAATTTATGATCCGGTGGTCTTGGAGACCCAAACCACATGATAGCCATTTATAGTGAGAGATAGTAGAGAGAGAAAAAAAAGATGTAAAATAGAATGAAAAATGAAAAGATACAAAAGCCTCAACCCCTCCATAGAAGCCATGACGGGGTATTTATAGCCCACACGAATGCTAAGTATACAAGAATGTCCATTCTAGTCCCTGTGTGTGGTTATAAACTATGGTAATTCCATAAATGTCATCACATAAAATGAAATCCTAACAAATTCTGACAACTTTATCTGGTGATTGGAGAAATAGTCTTCTGGATTGTCTCTGACTTTTCTTCGATTTTTCTTGTATAATCTCTTATGTCTTGACTCTTTCCAATGTTGAATTAACAGCCGTGGGTCTTTATTAAAATTCTTGAATTCTTTAGGAACCCAACGATTAATCTTTTCTTCTAGATTAGCTTCTAGAAATAGTTATGCGTGTATCTTGTGGAGTGAAAGAATATAATTCTTCTCCTCAGTATTTCCATTCTTTAGAAAGAATAGATCATTGTATAAATACCTTGGAGGTTCATTTGGATTCCTTTGTGGTCCATAGAAAACGAGAGCTTTGGTATGGTCGTCTATGTTCTTTGTATGCTTTCCCAAACTATCAGTTTCTCTAATGTTTGTTGCTTGTTCTAACATGGTAGGTGTACTCTTTAGCATTTCAAAAACTGATTTATTCAACATTCATCAAGGCGTAGCTCCATTATTGCTACGGTCAAAGATAGTTGGAAAAACAATTTCTAAACATTTTGAAATTCTGTTATCAGCTCAGGTGTTTCATCTTCAGGAATCACCTCATCTTTATCAATAACTGTTTCCTCTTCCCATGCATCCCATTCCTGTTGTTGATGTTGTTGCTTAGATACATAAGTTGTGGAATCTTTGGCTGATTGTTTTGACGAAGAACCCCTTATAGACTTTGATATTTTAGAAGTCTTGTGTTTTTTCACTCTTTTCTCCCCCTTAGGAGGAGCATCATCTTCTTGATGGTCATCATGATGTTGTGAATCATCATCCCTGCAAGAAGTATTAGAGGTGGAAGACTTTTCAAACTTACGCTTCAGTACCTCCCATAATGCTGGATCATTAGCTTGATCTTGAAGACTTCTCTTCATCTTTGAATATAATTGTTATTGAAGATCATCTAATGAAGTTGTATCGGTTGAAGTAGTTATGGTAAGATGAACTTGTATAACATTGTGATGTACATATTGCTTGAAAAGTTCTTCTATGATCTGGGGTGCTTGTGCATCGAATTCTTTATAAATAAGAGCAAGTACTGCATCTTGAAAAGCATCTCTCTCTTGAATGATGGTGTCAGCCACAATGGGTTTTAAATTTCTTTCAATCAAGCCATTTGTGGCTCTTTCAGCAAGTTGAGGAACAATTTCACAAAGAATGTAACGACCCAAACCCGCTCCGGAGAGTAGGCCGAAACGTTATAATCATGGTGTCATTCAAAGCATAATAAAGGCATAAGTCATAAAGATAATATAGAACAAAGTGGAAAGCCGGAGGAATCAAACATCGGCTCCGTTTATGAGATCAACTTGGAATAAACGTAAAAGACGTCTAAGGACTAAAACATGTGTCCAAGATAGTTAGCACATCAAGTGTATGCGATAAAAAGAAAGGAAGCTAATGGTCCACTTCCTAATCACACACTCTATCAAGCCCAATCTCCCTATAGTACCTGCCGTATAAGAAGAGAAAAGAAATACGGCTGAAGCATTAACGATCAGTGACGGATTAATATCACTGTAAGTAATAGGAATGATCCTGGATATAATATAATTGCAGCGGAAAGATATGAGTGTCATGAGAAACCTGGGATGCGTCATGTAGGAATAGGAAATAAACATGTTAAAACATGAGTAACGTGAAGTCAGGAGATGTCATGGTATAATGGATAGTTTAAAACATAAATAATAAGGAATGCCCACGGAGTAATTATATAATACCTGTCATAATAATAATGTCGTGAATACTGCATATAATAGAGGGGCTGACCTCAACATGTAAATAGAGGGGTGACCTCTTATATAATTATGGGTGGAGGGATCAGCTCCAATGTGATGGGATGTAGAGAAAACACCAACCAATCACCAGAAGGTGTTAAAACATGTAAACTAGGATGCACCCATACGGCCTGTATTTAATAAATTGCGGGGCCAACTTTGATATATAATCTGGTAACATGAAAAGGGACGCCGCGTGTAATCACTATCAACGCCGAAAGATGTCGTGGACAACAGGTGCCTCATGTGTCACGGTCATGTACCTATATGGGATAGGTGGTAGGGTCTTGTTAAATTCATAGTATTTGAGTATATATTGCTAGGGCAATAGAATAAGTCATGAATCAAAACATGTAAAGGTCATGGCAAAAGACATAAAAATAGGGAGCATAGCAGTTCTGGCGGATGTAATCATGAAAGAAAAGAAGGTCCTTACTGAAAGGACGGACTTATCCGTACCTTATGCTCCAGCAGAGTAACGGAAAGGAGATGGATAAGATGATGGAAGCTATCCTGCTTAATGCGATCTATATGTTTACAGGGCATATATATGTGTACTTGTTTCATGATTAGGTTACTTTCAATTTTTAGAAAACTTTCTATTTTTAGCAACTTTCTATTTTTAGCAACTTTCTATTGTTTAGGTAACTTTCTATTTTTAGTAAATTTCTATTTTAGTAACTTTCTATATTTAATGCACTGATTCCTTGGTTTAGTAGTTCCATGATTACATATTCCTATGATTCATATATCTTACATGATTTTGTTTTCTTGTCTTTAATGAGGTACTTTCCAAAAAATAGAAGCTTTATTTTTAAAGTAAGTTTCAAAAAGAGACTTTCCTTAATTAACTTCCCATAATGATAAACTTTCCTGATTTAAGAAGTTTTCCTATAATGAATAACTTCCCAAAAAATAGACTTTCTAAAAAATAGAAGGGTTTCTATTAAAATAGCAGGTTTTATAAATAGCAGGTTTCTATAATAGTAAGTTTCCTTTAAATAGAATGTTTCTATTATTTGCTAGGTTTCTATTTCTGTATTTACAATCAAAATCTGTTGTTCTTTACATAATTTACGTTTTTAGTTCTTTTAGTTATTTAATTTAAATTAAACATAATCTTTACATTAATCCATTTTTGCAACACAAGCCCTTATATATCAAAATATGGTATTTTCATACTTAATACTTTAATTACTGATCATACCTTGTACTTTCATAATTTAACTTTTAGTCCCTCGGTTTATATACCAATTTCGAATTATATAATATATTATTTATTTACTTATTCATGTTCTACCATAACCAATTATCAAATGACAATTTATTACCCTACTACTTTTTTTTCACGAATCTTTACATTTTTTTAACATGCCATAATGTGGCCACAAAGTTTAAGTAAATTACAAAACTCCACCTTATATTTTAAACGCACAAATCGAGGCTAACCAATAAATGCACAAAACCACTATTAGAAATTTTCCCCAAATAATTTCATAATTTTTTCTACATTCATTTGCATGTATATGGGACCTGGGAAAATATAAAACCCTAACCCTAATTCGTGTTACAATGTATTCCATCATTTCTTTCAAAATTCAAAATCGGCAAAATTAGGAAATTCACAATACTTATAAATTTTTGTCTAAATCTTTTATACAAGTTTCTAACAATTTATCTGGTTCATACATGATATATACAAGTCATAAAAAATTATAAAATCGGAAAGTATAAATTTATTTAGATCCGTTATACCTATTCTTGCAATTATTTAGGGTTTGATCATTGTTTAAGCATAATAAATCAAAAATAAACGTGTATTGGTTACTATTTCAATGAAAATATCAGATGTATTAATGTTAAAATGAGTTATAAAAATACCTTGAATAATATGGTATGATTTTATGAATTATATGAGTTCGGCTAGGTTTTTCGTTGAATTCAAATGATCTCCTAAATCGAATCGAACCCAAAGCAATACCAAAAATCGAATCAAGCACTCCCCAAGCTTCCCACTATTTTTCCCACACTCCTTAACCTTCAATTAATCTTAGAAAAATCGCACAAGCCCTGGAAAAATTCTTTGTGCCGCCACTTAATTTATTTAGGGTTCGGTTTGTTTGTTTTTAAAGAATTTACAAATGAAAAATGAAATAAGGATGTGATAAATTATTTGGCCGAGTCCCATGGGCTTTAAAATAGGTTTTAAATCAGATTTAATTATTTTCATAATTATTATATATTTATCCATATTTTATTTAATTAAATTTGTAATTTATAAATAATTAAACTCATATATTTCGGCAATAAATAAATATACATAATATTAATTATTTTTCTTACATAATATAAAGTATTTTATTCTTACATAAATTTTCATAATTGCCATATATTGTATTTTCATAATTTCTAACATTTAAATGAATTTTATTTAAGCTTTTATGAATTTTCTTGCATTAGGGGCATTTTGGTCATTTTACTCTTATTGAGATTTTTAGGTTTTACAACTCTTCCCCCCTAAAAGAAAAATTCGTCCTCGAATTAGAAACATGATACGACTGAAAAGAACATACCAGATCATGGAAGAAAATGAGGATAAGAAGTCCGTATAGACTCCTCGGTCTCCCAAGTGGCTTCCCGCTCGGGATGATTCCTCCAAAGAATTTTGACAAAAGGGATCGTCTTGTTCCTCATGACTCTGTCCTGACGGTCTAGAATAGACTCAGGCTCTTCCGTATAAGATAAATCCTCACGGATCTGATCGAATGGATAAGAGACAACGTGAAGAGGATGATACTTGTAACCTCTGAGTAATGATACATGAAACACATTGTGAACATGAGATAGCTGAGGAGGTAACGCCAAACGATAGGAAACCTCACCAACGCGATCAAGAATCTCAAACGGTCCTATGAAACGAGGACTAAGCTTGCCCTTGATACCAAAACGCCTGACTCCACGTGTAGGTGATACTTTCAAGAAAACATGTTCACCCGGCTGGAACTCTAACGCTCTGCGATGTCTGTCGGCGTAACTCTTCTGACGAGTCTGAGCTTCCTTAAGCTTTTCCCTGGCGACGGCGACCTTTTCATTAGTCACCTCAATCATCTCCGGACCCTCAAGAATACGTTCACCGACCTGATCCCAACAAATAGGAGCACGACATTTCCTACCATACAACATCTCGAAAGGAGCGCATTTAATGCTCGCATGCCAACTGTTATTGTAGGCAAACTCCACTAGACATATATAGTCATCCCAATTTCCTGCCCATTCTAAAGCACATGAACGTAACATATCCTCTAATGTTTGAATCGTACGCTCCGACTGTCCGTCGGTCTCAGGATGAAAAGCTGTACTAAACTTGAGCCTGGTTCCCCAAGCTTTCTGTAAACCTTTCCAGAAACGAGACGTGAAACGTGGATCTCTATCTGACACGATCGCTGATGGAGTACCGTGTAATCGAACAATTTCTTGTTGGAACATTTCTGCTAATTTACTAACGGGGTAATCCTTACGGATAGGAAGAAAATGTGCCGATTTAGTCAAGCGATCTACAACAACCCAGATAGCATCGTGCTTCCTCTGAGTCCGTGGTAACCCGGTAACAAAATCCATGGATATTTCGTCCCACTTCCAAACAGGAATCTCTAACGGTTGCAATAGCCCACTTGCACGTTGGTGTTCAATCTTAACCTGCTGACATGTTAAACACTTTGACACAAACGTAGCCACATCGCGCTTCATACCACTCCACCAAAAGTGTTGCTTGAGATCGTGGAAAATTGGATCAAAATCATTTTTCATAAGCGTTTTTTTTTTGTTAAAAAGATTATGTTATAGGGATATTGTTTAATTGTTTAGTCGAAAGACTTCTTTTAAAGTGGTTTTTATATTAACAGATCTTAACAAACCTTAGTGTTTTAAAAATATGTCAAATTAAATCGGTTTTGTTAAGAAAACACTTATGTGATTAAGCACGTGTTATAATGGTACCAAATTAGTTTTATACTTAATCATGGGACTCTATTGTATTTTACATTATATTTGGAAGTAATGCGTGTCCCCCCAAATTTATTCAGGATCTGCTCCCGGAACTTGTTAAATAGGGAGTGACCGTTACTCTAGTTACGTGTACGGTCGATGCTTTGAAGCATTTAGAAACCTTATGTGCCATAACTATGCGTTATATGGTCTGAATGACATAAAAACTAAGGCCATGAGGGAATATGACCTTAGAAACCTTGATTATCATGTATATGGTGATAAGAGTTTGATTATCTCTTTTAATGCAGCTGAGAATGGAGAGATTAAATTTAGGCAACTCTCCAACTGCTAATATCAAGGGAAAAGAAGATGTGTTTAACCATCTGGAAAAGAGGTCTAAGTTAACCTAATGAGTAGTACGTGACGGAGGTTAGTAGTAATATTTCGTCGTCCGGATGGTTGCTTAGGGAATTTAGATTTCAGTCTGTGTTGAATCAAAAAAGTAAGTTAACGAATAACATAATTTGAGTCTATATGGGTTACACCTTTAAATGTTTAAGCTAAACATATTATCTAATGGTATTTTAATAAAATGAAGTGTGATTTAAATTATTTGATTCATTAATGTATATGGCATGATGGACTCAGACATATTTAAATTATAACTTAATATGTTGCCTAAATGTAACCAAATTGGATACCCATTTTTGTATTGGACACGGTACTAACATATTAAACTTGTGTTGAAGCCAACATTGGCAAGATTGTTTTTTTATCCTCGGTTGAACAGAAGTAACGAAACCCTTGATAAAGTTCACATGGTTTTTATGTGAATGGGGTATTGATACCCTACTAAGTCGGTAGAGAAATAGCGAGTACTTTATCATATTTGTTGATGGTGGTACAAAATATTGCGATGTACATTACTTGAGAGTAATGGATTTTGACACGTTTCGTTTCTAATATAAATTTATGTTGATGAATCAAAATTATTATCACTCGGTTTAAAAGGTGGTTCGAAATCATATCGGAGGTGAATTTGTGTCTCCATTTCTAAATTTATGTGTTAAACTTAAAATAAGACACAAATATATTGCTTTCGATATAGAAAAGAACCGTACCTTGAAAGAAATGGTTACTGCCATGTTGATTAGTTCTGGTATGAGCCATGACATGTGGGGGGAAGCCATTTCTGACGGATAATTTTTCTTTTAAATATGATACCTCGTAAGGATAAAAGAAGTGACCATTATGAATTATCGGATCGGATGGGAACAGCATAAACTATAATATCTGTACTTACGTGTGGAGGCTATTTAGCTAAGGTAGCTGTGTTGCCCAAATCCCAAGGCCCAATAATTGGACCTAAATCTATGGATTGTTATATTATTGGATTGCTAAGAACTCATCAGTGCTTTAATCGTTATAATTGTACATGAATCAAAAATCCGGATATACAAAAGATACGGTAATGGAATCAATGGGAATGCTTCTTTCTTTGAAACTCTTTCATTATTATCAAAAGAAACTAGAAGCTAAGCCCAGTAGATTTGATGTTAAAAGTTGTCATGATAAGAAGTCAACGTCGATGATAATGATGTCTCTCATGATGAGAGACAAGATCAATCCGAGGAAGGAGAAGAAGTTTAACCACGAAGGAAGCAAAAGGGAAAGGAAATGAAGAAATAGTTTGGAACCCGATTTTGTTTCTTTTCTGGTAGAATTGAACCTACGTCTTAACAAGAAGCGGGGTAACTTCCTCGGTAGGAGAAACAAGGAGAGAAGCCATCAAAAGTGAAATAGATTTATTTTACAATAACATACGTGGGAGCCGTGGATTTACCTCCTGGTTGTAAACCACTAGGTATAATTGGATCTTCAAGACGAAGATGAAAAGTCTGTGGGCACCCATGACAAATTTAATGAAAGGTTGGTAATAAATGGTATAGACAAACGTGTAGGTCTAGATTACTTGGTACTTATTATCCCGTCCCCGCGAATAACCTCGATTAGGAATGATACGTGCTATTGCCGCAATAGAAATTTGGATAATTCATTCAATTTGGATGTGAAAACGGCTTTTCTAAATCGAGATTTAGAAGAAGACATATATATGAATCCAACCAACTAAAGGGTTTTATGCTCAGGGATAAGTGGGCAAATGTTTTGTAGGACTTGTTAAGTCATTGTTATGGCTTTAAAGCATGTCCCAAACACTGTGTGATGGAGATGTTATCGCTGTGGCACATATTGTTCTCGGAGTTGCATACATATATGTATTGTGTTTTTAAGAAGTGTGCACATATGTTTCCGGACGGTGCATACATGCTTATACTACTTTGTTATATATTTTTTAACAGGATTTATGAAGATGATTATGACATTCAAGACTTACGAGAAAATGCATGCACATATGTTTTTTGAAGGATACCCATATGTTCTGAAGAATTTGATTAAAAAAGTGAAGCGTCCACATATGTTCTTTGAAGAGTGCATACATGTTCTTGAATCTTTTGCACATCTATATTTAACAATATACATTTGTGTTTATATTGTATTTCATGTGATATCAAATTTTGTGTATTGTATTATGTTTTTGCTTTGTTATAAATTTAAAGTTACATGTATATGTCTATGTTTTTTGTTACAAAGATAATATACACTTGAAACATATGTGCAAGTACCATTTAAGCAAAATAAGTTTCATGGCTAACCAATTGGACGCAAAAAATGTATATAAACTTTCAATATTAAAAAAAACACATATGGGCCTTTTTTTTAAAACATGTATGTTAAAAACATATGAAATTAACAATATTAAAAAAACATATATGCATTAGTTTTTTCTGAAAATAAGTATGCTCAAAAAAATATAAACCTAAAAAAAATATTATTTTTTAATTCTGAAATTTATAAGGTTTAAAAAAACGTTTTTTAATAAAGAAAATTTTAAAAAAAAGTGAAAATGCATTTTACTATTATACCCTTTCTATTTAAATAAAATTATTTATTAATATTAAATTCCTATTGGTCTAAAAGTGGTTCTGTATAAAAAAATGGTTCTGCAAAGAACGATCCCATATATATATATATATTATATATATATATATATTATATTTTTATATTCGTGGATAAATAGAAAGTGAAATTTGATAAAAAGGATAGAAAGTCTTATGTTATTAACTTTAAAATATTTATTAAAAGACCATCATTAATTATAATAAAACATCATCATTAATTATAATAAATTCTCTATCATCAAGTGTGTCAAATGACTTTTTTGTCACTAAAAATGTGTTATAAATATTAGTGTGTCATTACGAATGTATTACAAAAGTTAGTGTGTGTCAAAAAAACTAGTGTGATAAACATAGTGTGTTACTAAGATGCTTTACAATTTTCGTGTGTTATTACAGATTTCTACTATATTTTTTAGTGTGTCACTATATAAGTATAACATATTTCGTGCGACACTACAAATGTGTAAAAAATAAAAATAAAATTGTGTGTCATACTATTATTCAAGAAATTTTAGTGTGCATAAATAAAGTACAATAAAAAATTAGCAGTGTCACATAATGAGGATCACTTCAATGATAATGTGGAACTAAAAATTGAAATGAAAATCCTTTGAAATTTGTCAAAAAACCATGAATTGATTTTACACCACATTTATGGATTAATTTAATATGCGAATTAGGATATAAATTTAACATATTAATTAAAATAGCATCATTAACGTCATCCATTGATCAAAATACATCTAACGATTTAGAATCCTTCCTATACTAATCTGTATTCCACAATAACCTATATATATATATATATATATATATATATATATATATATATATATATATATATATATATATTTGTTTTTGCAAAAAAAAACGAAGTGTGCAAAAAAAAAGATTTTGTGCTATCACGTGAATGAGCTTTAATGTCACTGGTTACACAACCCTTCACTGTCATTTTTAATAAGTTGACACGTGAATGAGCTTTGATAAATTGACAATTATTTTGGATAAATTATAAATACACACATTTTTGATCAAATACGCCGTCGTTTCACCTTGGGCTTACGTCCCTTTTACATGGGCCACTTACCCTAGCCCAAATACGTACTCCCTTTCTGTCGGTTCTTTTCTTTTTATTTTTTTTTCCACCTACCTCCTAACGCATATGAGTCTAGAACATACACCTTTGATCATACACTGCTGCTCTTCATCATCATCCATTGTTTCTGAGTATCATACTTCACTTATTCCATTGTTGCTTTAGCGTAACCTTCTACCTGTGGTTCCTTTCTTCCAATTTATATACCAATCCTTCTTTTTTAAGGTTTTGCCTCCTGGGTAGACTAACTACGTGTATATCTTTTTGCAGTTGTTCAGCGTCTTCTACAGCTGCTGTGCCACGGTTATCAGGTTACTTTCTAACTTTCACCTTTTATAAGGTGTAGGTGCTTATGAATAAGCATATATTCTGAGTACCCTGCTTATGTTAATATTGTAATATGCAAGAACAACTAACTTTTACTAGGCAAAAACTATCAGCTGCCATAAAAGTGCATAAAGCACAAATTTTGTTACATCAGTCTATTTCAACACTTACATAGGACATACTACCAAAGTCATAACATCACACACATAAACATATAATACAGACAAGTGAGCTAAACATACGGCCGGCAACAGCAACAGACACACAATAAAAGTTGGCATGCACGAGCCAACAAACACTTATTCATGACAACTACATACAATATTCTTATCTATTGCCTGATGTGATCCATTTGTTGTTACAGTACCTACCAAAAGAGACAACCAACCATGTCCCAATGTCTTACGGAAAGGGCAAAAAAAGGCAAAAACCCATCAACCATAACAGGCAATATATGGAACCCTCAAACACCAAAGGCAAAAACCAAAAAGCCCATGAAACCATAACCAAAATTTAATTTTAAAAAGTTGCCACCCTGCAGCAACGCGCGGGTTTTCCAGCTTGTTGACAAGAGAATGAGCTTTAATATCATCACAGTCACACAACCCTTTACATTTGAGCGACCATGACGACTGGCCATCACATTCAAACCACGACACCACGAAACCTTCTACTCTCGTTATCGCCGTCAACGGTGCCGGGATTGTTGCAGGTCAAATCACGCGGCTAGTTTTTATTGTTGTAGGAAAGTAAAAATATAGAGGTGCTAGTTTTTTAGTGGATGGAAAAAAAGCCAAAAAACTGTCACTTGTTGAAGTGCGTGAACAAGCAAGCAAGTTAGCTTGTGTGTGGTGGCTGAAAAGGGTTAAATAAGCTATTTTAGGAAATTAGAAATAGTTGCCCAGCAACAAATGAGGGTAACAGAAAATTAAATGAAATAAAAAATACTCCGTAATTCGGTTTGTGAAGTGTACATGTGTAACAAAAAAAACATGTGCAAGGGGGACTAACGTAAAAATATAAAAAAAGGTTTTTTGAAAACAAGTTTTTATACGAAATTACCATAATATCATCACTAACGAAGAGACTTAACGACCGTTCTTGGGACCAAACACGCACCAAAATGACCACTTCTGTGACCATGTCCACCGATTTTTAAAACGGAGGACTGAACGGGTAAACGGGGCTGACTACGGGGACCATCAGTGTAATTTACCCTAAGATTTATGTAAATAATTTGTTTTTACTATTGCATAAGTCGACCCAACATCATACAACATTTGACCCATTTTCCGTAGACAAAAAGGGTGTTTCCCCAATGACTTGTCGTCGGGGTAAAGTTTCCCCGACGTCAAGTTATAGGCTTATTGTCCACGACAATGTCTCATCGGTAAGCACAAAACGAAGAGCTTTCCCGATGCCCGTATGGGGTCCACACATTTTCCAGTCAACCATACTCATATTTTTGACCATATTTTTCTTGAGGACATGTCCTCGAGGTATCTTTTGTCATGTCAACGAAACTTAAACAAACTAATAAGTTAATTAATTAACTAATTAGTTAATTAATTAATTTGTTTATTTATTTTAATACAGGTCAATGAAAGTCAAAATAGTTACTAAGTTTTTCCGAGGAAATGTCCTCGACAAATAGTTATGCTGCTAGTGCACATTTTCAGATTTTTCCCTAAAAAAATCTACTAAAACCTGTACACATTCAAAATCAACATGTCAATATCGGATAACAACTTATAAAGACTAAAACACTTATATATAAACGCTAAACACCTCCAATACTTTAAAACACTTATATATAAACAAAATGGGTGTTTAAATCTACAAATCTAGCTACTAATCCATATAAGTTGCAATATCCACCAGATAAAAGTCGCTAAAATAGTTCGTAACATGTTTAGAGTGTACAATAATAACATACGGGTCGCCAAAATATTGTACAAAAAGGATAAGTCACACAAAATAGCCCATACTCATACTATTTCCCCCGTCATCCCCGTTGTCACTCCCACCCTCACCACTCCCGCCCTAGCCAATCCCGTTCTCGCCAATCCCGCCCCTAGTCCCGCTGCTCGAGCCCATCTCTCCCCGAAAACCAACCTGGCTCTGTAACTCGACCCATCGGGGGTTAGTCCTTAATACGGCCAACACCTCAGTGAGTTCTCACGAGTGGCCTCGGTCTCTGCTTCAGCTTCAACAAGCTGTCGGTCTCTCTCGAACGTCATATGCTTAATCTAAGGCTGGGTGTACGTACCTTGAGGTTGCGAGCCAAAGACCTTTGACTTGCTCCTGCTGGCTAAGTGCATACCCCTCCCGGCTATGTGACCTTACTGCCTGCCCTTTATGACTATAGCAAGAATCTCTTCCTCGGTGTAGGCTACCCAAAATGCGTAATGGCATCCATATCTCGCAACTGTATTCTTTTCCTTCATTTGTAGATTAAAAAAAAGAAAATTAACATATTAGTCGAGTTATTACATTATGTTTTAATAAATCTTTAGAGTGTGCGTTTGAAAAAAAAGAATACTTACATATTGAAGTCGGGCATCGTCCTGCAACCATACTCCTCCACGAGTATGCAGGTCATAGAAGTTGGCTAGAGGGAAGAGTATTGTTTCTCGTGGCTCTCAAGTTGTATATACACATGTATATAAGATGAAAAAATTAAAAACGAAAAATTAAACATCATGTATAATTATATGTAAAATAATTATAACGCGTCTTACGTATTGATGTCAAATGACGTCCAATGAGCGGGATCCGTAGCGGCTCAAGATCATGTTCCAAGTCCTGTTTTGAGCATTGATAGCGGCCCGGTGCGCGCGCTTCGTGTCGAACCAAAACTGAATTTGTGCCTCCCAGTAGCTCGCTCCAGGTTCGAGGGAGGTTGGCGTCTTATCGTCTCCACAGTAGGACCCCCATCTTTGGTAGTCCAAAAAAATCACTTCATGTTGTACATGTTGTCGCTCTAGCGCTTAGCGAAATATGCATCAATGCCTTCCGAGATGGTATCGCATCGCGGTCCAAGCCTGTGGCGCTCTAAGTTAAAATGTTGATGCAAATCACAATATAACAAACATAATATTCGAGACTATATAAATAAATAGACAAATTTAAATAAATATACACATTTGAATAAATAAACACGATAATAAAATAATATAAACGAAAAATAAAATAACTGACTATCAATCTTCTTTAGATGTGCGCCTTCTTGATTTCTTCGATTTCATACCATTGCAAAAGTCTACCCGACATCAAATATCAAATGTTTGACTGTTTATGTTTCAAAATGATCCAATTAGGGGTGTTAACGAGTCGAACTTTTAACGAGCTACTCGAGCTCGTTTAACTTGACTCAAGCTTGATACTTCTCGAGCTCGAACAAGTATTAGAGCTCGATTAGTTTTATGAGTTGAGCTGAAAAACTATTATTCGGCTCGGATCGTTCGAATACTTGTTTAATTATTCGATTCGAACAAGCTAAGCGAGTTAAACGAGCTAATCGAGTCGAACAAGCTAATCGAACGCCATACTTAGTTTTTAGATATTTAATATTCGATTAATATGAACTTAAAACTATTAATGATAATATATTGAGTTTTAGTAGCGTCAAATCAAACATCTAACAATTATGCTCACAATCACCCAATATATATAGTCTCACTAGTTGTCTAACCCGCTCAATGGGCGGGCTAGTTTTGGACTATTTTGTACGTAATTCTATTTTACGTAACACGTTATCTGTTTTAGTCTTTTGTATTGCACGTAGGTTTCTAAAAGTCACCCCATAGCCGCGCTAAGGTCTTGCAAAGGCGCGAGGTGTGACCTATGCTACGCAATGGACTAAATGATAGGGTTAAGGCTTGACGTGTCACTCATTTTATTTTTATCAAGTATAGATAATATATTCCTCCTTGCCAACTCCACTAATGTTTTTGTACTCCATAAAAAGATTTCATTTGTTTAACTGTAATATATAAATCAACATCAGTGGTGGCTCAAGAAAAAGGCAAGTAAAGCTAGGGCTTTAGGCCCTCAATTTTTTAAAGCCCTATATTTTCAAAAACCTTATACATATTTAAAGTGTGTCACGTGTTTTTCTCCCATCATAAAAAAGATCCGATTATTAAAGGCCTCAATCGACTACTAAATATTAAATGATCAAAATTTTGGGCTTCTTATGTTTCTACTTTTTATTTTTCAATCTTACGTGTTATAGAAATTTAAGCCCAAATACATCAAGTATATAAAAAACTCATTTTGCAAGAAAAATAAGTAAAGGTTAAATTAAGCACTATGATAACAAACATTAAACCATTTACATTAATGAACCGAATTTTATTTTTCACACCCACAAATATATTTTCAATCTCTAGCTTTCTCTCATCTACTCACGTATGATTCTTCAATCAAAAAGTTACTTTTAAGGATGCTTTATTTAACTAAAGAAATTGGTAAAAAAAACGAATGTAGAACGAAAAATTGAAAGAAATAACAAGTTATTTGTAGAAATAAAAAATATGTTGATGATGTTGGCATGAAGCTATAAAACCGGCGAAGAGGCCTTAGATAGCAAATTTGACCAACTTAGATTGTATGAAAGCATCTTTAGTTTATTATTTAGCATTGAGAATTTGAAATTCCTAGATGATAAGAAGCTAAAAATTTAGTTTTATGAACCTTAACAGTTTTTTAACCCAAATAATAAAAATCGTTTGGACATTATCGGTATATATTTATTTTTGAACAAAGAGTATTGAGAGTACTTATATATGTGAAAATTGCTATATCGATTGATATAGTCTGTCGAATTATAAATCTAAACTCTTACTGTGATACTTAATAATGGCGTATAGAATATTGTTACAATTTCAGTAACAATTGATTTTTCATGAGAAATTCAAAACTAATAACGTTATTTAAAGTTATTACGATCGAGAGTGTCTCTAAAAAGAATAAAGTTTTATCTTGCCCATTTATTAATTACAATGAAATTAATATAATGTATATTGATTTCAAGAGAAATCAATGGTTTCACATAAAAAAAGTTAAAAAAGTAAATTTTATATATTGATTTTAAAAAAATAACTTTGATAAAAAAAGCCCCGTTATAAAGTTTCGCTTTAAGTCTCCGAGAAGAATGAGCCGCCCCTGGTCAACTTTTTTTAATTGGACTTTAATTATACTGTTTTTTAATTTTGTTTTGTTTTTTAGATGGGCTACATGCCTTTTGGTACTAATAGACGAAACAAACAACCCAATCTTTTGAAATACTACTTATCTTTCTAGGGTTTAGTAGTCACATATCTGTTCTCAAGTTTATATTAAGAGAGAATGGAAAGGAAAGAGATGGGAAATAAATAAAAATCGAGTTCTTGAGTTTTTTTTAAAAGGAAGAGAATGGGAAAGGAAAGGTAGGGGTGGATAGCATAATGTATTTTCTTTAAAAAGCTTTCCGTCCAAAATTGGGGGATTGCAAAGGAAACTATTTTGTGACCTTATAGAATTATGTGAAATTACTAGTATACCCTTGTTACTAGTTAGTCTTTGTTCTCTGCATTCTTCATCTACACGACCCATCCAGGCCTACATCTCTTCAACGGAACAAACTTATAGCTCCCTTTATCTTGATAGGTTCTTGCAAAAAAAGTTATTTTAATTTATATTGATTGGTGTTGTAAAAACAGTTATTGGTTTTTTAACGAAAAATTAATTTATGTTATATCATTTTTATTGTCTTTTAATTGCTCTCATCGGTCTTTCACAATTTAATTTGTTGATACAAAAGTTTGGTTGGGTCTAGCTTGATCCGAATTGGCGGGCTATTCGGATGTGGTGACCTTATTCTTGTTTACCAAGTGAATTCGTTGAAGGACCTGCACAAGGGAACAAACACCGTTAATCTTATCGTGGGAGCGGATCCCACGATTGGACTCTGGCGTGAGAGTAAGTATACGGTTTAGAGAGTAATTGTATGTGGTTAGGGTTTTTGAGATACCTGTATTGACCATCATTATGCTCCTTTTATAGGCTGAATACCCTTAGGGTTTTTTCCATAACTTCGGCCCAAGATTGCGGCCGGGATGGCGATTGTATGTTTGTTATTATCCCTACTGGTTCAAATAAGTAAAGTATATCTTTTGTTTGATTAGTTTATCTACTCTGAAAGATAACTCACAAAGGTACTGCGGCTAAGGATAATAACCGTGTCATATGGATCCCATGAAGCACTGTGCCGGTGACCGTGATCCGCAACCGCTATACATGGGCCGAAAGCTATTATTAGCTACACGGGCCACAAAAAGTATTAGTGGGCGGGCCGGTCGATTTTTTTCGTCATCATGTTCCACCAGTTTATGAGACGTGGAGTTGGCCGGAACAATGGGCACATTAACTAGACTACTAATATGTGCATCATCATAAATACCAAGAACCGCCAAAGCATTGTGTGGTCCCATGAACCAAGAAACGGCAAAAACGGCTAAGTGATAGGACAAGTGGGCCCTAAACCGTTTCACCTTCCACGCGATATCCAACTGTCCGAAAAGTAAGTGGAGGACACGTGGCAAACATCCAACGCGCACAATTATCAAGGACATAGTATATATATAGGACTAGCAGGGACTGTTCATGATCACACAGTCTTCAATTAAAATCACCCGTTTATAAACACAAGCGCACAAAATTTTATTTTTGCCACAAGAAGATTTTCCGCCACACAGGGTTAGTACACCGCGCCTCTTTGTAAACTTATTTTTAAAAGATGGGTAGGGATACCGTACAACTCGAAACCACCATATCGACCATCACCGATGAGTATCTGCTAGAGTTTACCTCTGAGTATGGTATATCAGAGGACCTACATCCGGA
Organism: Tanacetum coccineum; assembly: GCA_026074375.1. Classification (NCBI taxonomy): domain Eukaryota; kingdom Viridiplantae; phylum Streptophyta; class Magnoliopsida; order Asterales; family Asteraceae; genus Tanacetum; species Tanacetum coccineum. The sequence continues at coordinate 74,809 of BQNB010005215.1, read as the reverse complement.
GTTGCCTGATCGAGGAGATAGAATCGTGGATTTCCCGGAAGGCAAGATCGGCATGTACACCAAGTTTTTTGAGTTTGCTAACTTTTGCATCCCCATATCATAATTTTTGTTTGACATTCTTGGACACTATCAGATACACTTGTCACAATTTTCAGTAATAGGCGCAGCTAAAGTGAGTCACTTCGAAATCCAGTGTCGCTACCTACATGTAATCCCTTTTGTAAATTTATTCTGTGTATATTACATACCATCATACAGTTCGGGGTGGATGTCGTTTAGCAAACGACTAGGAAAGAACACACCACAATGTTACACGAAGCCCCTCTGTTAGTGCAAATATTATGATATTTAATCTATACGATATCTTTATGTTTTGGTGATGACAAACATGTGACTTGTAATACGTAACGTAAAGTGCGCAAGTTACTCGTAATCACAAATCATCAATGCATAAATGCATCAACATCTCTCAACGTCTCAAGTATGCATCAAAACGGACATTGGTTTACACCTGACGTAAATCACGGAAGGTATGGATAAACAAATCATTAAACTTAATTAGTGATCAAGAAAATAATTTTTCTTCTTAATCCATCATGTTTTTATAAAACTAGACTTGTATAAAAATACACAAAATAGTTTTAATTAAATAAAAATATGTTTTATTTAAAAACATAAAATTTGAAATTCAAATTTTCCCCCCAAAACTGCTGCCAGCTAAGTCAGATAAACCTTCCCTACAAAAAGACAAAATTAGACGCTGTCAGTCTAGCGGGCGCACCCCCTAAGGGCCTAGGACGGCTCCCCATTATATATAAGGGGACAGCCAGGAACGCCCCCCAGCTGCGACCATTGGGAATCCTTGGCATAAATACTGGGTCCACCGACCCCTTGCTGAAAAAATTAACCCTTTTTGCATAGATTTTCAAATTTTCCTTTCTCTCTCTATAATTATCTTGATTGCACTAACATACTTTATTTGTTGTAAATGTGATCATTCTTCTATCCTTTCCTTTCTTCCATCATGTGCTAAGTGAAGAACCTTCGGTCATCTGTAAGATCCGAAGTTGTTAGTATAGTTCAGTCAATTTGTAATCAATTGATTACATATAGATCGAGTCCATGTCTTCCAATCTTTAGTAGTGTGTAGATCCAAATGATGTATATATTTGGATGGGTTGATTGAGGGAGATTGGTTAGTATTTTAGGACTTAAAATACATTGGTTATAGTGGAGATTAGTTGCTAAGATTAGGGACGTCGACATCTAGCTAGTGTCAGAAAAAATGTAAGCGAAGGCAGTTTATGTGTTTAGGCCCTATAAACACATGGTTTGTTATGTTGGGCCAGAAAAAATAACGGGTTGGTTTTTATACCCGCAAGAAGGACAACTCGACATCTAGCTTTAGTTGTCAGAAAATAATGTTAGATTTGGTATGAGGTTTTCTCCGCCGATTAAGGGAGCTCTTGTTGATTAGTGAAAGTAACTCTCGAGTTGGGATATCAGGGAGTGTGAGTTGGGCGACAAGAGGAGCTTCATGACCGAACCTCTATAAGTCACCGTGTTGGTTTGCATTTTCTTTTACCTTTCGCTTTACTTATTTCTTTACATTTACCGCTTTACTTTTATACTTGCATTGTGTCTATAATTGTGTGATTGGTTGTGTATATCTTGTTAGTTAATGTTGTGTTCTCTTTGTTACTAAATATTGTGAGTATGATAATATTGTTAGAATATGTGTTAAGATATTTATTAAACAATTATCAAAACTTTCTCATATTGCGTCAAACTTGATTGGTGATTTGATACAAAAGATCTAGTCTGAAAAACCTTTTCTGGAGTGCCCGAGTTCTAATAATTAGTACAGGCGGCACATCCCCTGATATACTTGGCGGCCCCCATATATATATAGGACCGCCAATAGAAGAGTGATGTAGTCTTTGATTTAAAGTTTTTTAATGAAAACGTATTCACCCCCCTCTACGGTTTCTACAATTAGTATCAAAGCCACGTCGCTCTAGTTTTCAAAACAAATGGTTTTTAAAATAGAGTACGATCCATGTATCAAATTACCCATGAAGGGGGATTAAATATGAAAAGTGTTTTGTTGTTTGATTCGTACTAGTTTTGTTATTAAATATACTTCGTATACTAGCTTGAAAGAAAATTTTCTTCAAAAGTACTTGGAAGTGTCAACTTATATTTGTCTAAGTCGTAAGAGTAGAAATGATGTCTAAAACACAAAATTTATGTGCTGGAACAACTTTTTAAAGTCCTATATTCCACAGTCAAGTCACCAAATGTGTTTGAATAAAAAACGTGTTTTTGGGTCTCTGGTGGCGGTCCCATAATTGTTTGGGCGGCCCCCTAATATATCTGGGGCCGTCACCTTTATGGGGGCCGTCTGTCTGTTTCAGAAGAATTTGGCAAACTTCAAAAATCATATAAAATCAACCGTAAGTCTGTAGAAGTCGTGCCACCCGCCATTTCGAAGATAATTGAGTCTATTTTCATTTAAATTTACTTCCAAGTCTTCATTCTAAACTTAAATAAGTCAGAAATGCAAAATACTACATAGTACTCAAAACTTTGAGTTTCGTTTTAACGTAAAACTTATATTTTATATTTTCCTTTGAGTCGAGCATTTCTATTTGATATATCTTTGAAAAATAGTGTATTTGTCCTTTTAATATATTGATCTTAATTAATTTTTGAAATGGGAAGGAACTATATTATTTTCAAAATCAAATCAAGCTAAGTATACATCGTTATATCTAATACACAAAACAACGATGGATATCCTTATGTGTATGCTAGATGATTATGTGTGTTTACTCTTGTTTCAACTTGGTTAATAGATATTAATAAGTAATCATTACTATTTGTAATTAAGCTAATTATATATCTAAATGCATGTGCCATGTATACTATTTGTATGTTACTAGTTTTCGGACTATGCCTAATAGGAATTACGCTAGATTGCTTACGTTAAGTTGCAAAATTGTTTGTGCATTGCATATAGGAATAGATCCACTTTTTTACAGTGTTTACTTAAACTTCATGTAGATCATTTTGAGTGTAGTAACATGTTAAGGAATGAGAGTTCAGTAGTTTGTCAAGTGTGTGGAAAATAATGTCCTAAGATTCTACATTATTAAACATTTCACTCTAAAATTATTTCTAACAACATCATCTCTTTGCTAACATGATGTCTAAATCTTTTCATGGATTCTTGCGGTGTTGACATTGGCGTTGGTTAAACAAAAATAAAAGGAAAGTATTTATACCCCATTTTGGTAATAAGTAAAGGAAAATTATATTTTTTAAACTTTGCTTGTGCTTGCATTGTTCTAACACACACATATATTTATATACTCATAAAATGTCAAAAATTATGCATACTATACATATCAACAAATAGTTTTTCGCACAAGCAAAATATATGATAATCTTGAAGTAAGAAATTAACTTGTCATTATTCATCAACCTCACCTTACAACTAGTCTTAGGATTAGTGGAACACACTATGAAAATCTTTATTTGTCTTCTTTTAAAAGAATGTTCGTGAGGGTCAAGAAAGATTTCGAATATATATCAACTCGTTATTCAAACTATTATTGATGTTATTATCGAATCTAAATGATAAGATTTTGAGTATGGACAAGAAATCAGATTTTTATTTGTCTAGCTTTAAGATTATATCAAAATATAACAAGAGATATTATCTTGAAGCTACATACTCAATCACACTGGATTGATATGAAAATAACGACATCCCTTTCCAAGACGATAAGAATATGCATCAGATTATAACTCACACTTGTGTAGATGATGTCATATTAAGTCTACTTGTCCAATAGTTTTGTTCCAAATATTTGGCAAATATATGCATAAAATACATAATAATGTAGGATTGATGGACTTGTATGTTTTATCCAAATTCATTCAAGTTAATTTACTTGCAATTGCACTTGGTAAATTCATCATGTCCCGAAATGACTAAAATGAGGCAAATGCATCAACTTAATGTCTACTCTGCTCAAACAATTCAAATCGCACAACTCAAAAAATCACAACTCCTCTCTATTAAAACTTTCTCTTACCTTCAAAATAAGTATAATATTTCTTATCACCAAATGAGAACCCTTTAACCATCTAAGGGTAGGACTAGGAAGAATTGGACATATTCCACAAACCATTATTGCACTTTCTTTAAATAAGTGATAGTAAGAAGATTTCAAATATGAAGATGATTATTATTCAAACGATAATCAATCATCACTTATTCCAAATCTAATTACAAATTTGAGAATATGAAAAGCGAAATCAAGTTTAGGATTTTTCTAGATCACGGAAATCATCAACAAATGGACCATAGATTGTGTTCGAGTCTACATGTTTAACCATCCTCGATTATTACATAAAATCATGAAGTCGATTGTAAGACAATAAGATTGGTCATCAAATTACAACTTACACTTGCAATGAAGATGTTTCATTGAGTCTAAAGTGTTCAAATATTGTGTTATTAGCTATGGTCAAATTATACATGCTATACTTTGATCACTCTAAGTTGGAGATTGGAAGACTTATGAATTTCACATCGGGAAACTCATAACGTACTCAAACTTTATACGCAAAGAAATTGGGATGCATTCCGAAAACTCAAATCGAGAACCCTTATAACTTATATAAGTTTCTCTTAATACCTAATATCAACACCATCTCCCAAATAATGGAAAAATCATTCTTGCCCAAATTTGGCACCTCCACAGATCGATGGATCCTTCGTCTTAGATTCATCTTTAGTTTAGGTAAATCTGCCCTATGGCATTAGAATTAAACATCTTCCTTTTGTCAATCACTTAAAAGTCCTCATGCATGTAACTTTAACTTTGTTAATCTATCATTTTTCTATAAAGAAATATTCACAAAGATATATTGGGTAAATAACCTTATTGGATTTCTTTCATAAAAGACAATGCATATGTGCACTTCTACTCCGAGATATACTAACTCTTTCATTTAGGAGTATTTACAGTTTGTCACTCTTAAGCATACTCCTAGGTCCTAGATGACTCATTCTCTCTTATACATACAACAACTTGCTTGCTCTCTCATTTAACCTTAGAATTCTACACATCTTGATTAGGATTATGCGAACCAAAATTAAAGCATGTTAGTTGAGTCATGTTAGGCCTTCTATGAAAAGATAATACAAATTTTATCTTTGCTACACTTCATTAGGTAAATATAGGAATTATATTTTGTCTAAACATGAGAATGACTACTGGAGAATCTATTGCACTAGAAATTTAATTTGACCTAACAGTTGAATTGCTTGCAAGAGTGATGTTGGGTTTGTCGTATAACCCATAAAAATGGTCGTGTTTAGGCTGAATTAAGCACCACTAGTGATAGTCTCATATTCATTCTCTAATTTGATTAAATGACTCTTCCTAAATATGCCTAATGATAGTCTACATCAATAGACTTTGTATCTCATTAGGAGTGCACACTAAGCAAGTAGAAAATAGATTTCTTCTTAATCAATCTAGACAACATGCACCTCACATATGTGCTTTGAAGCATCAAGATGATAACTTGCTCCGATTGATCGTAAAGTTATGACTTCATGACTATTTTGATGCTTAACGATTAATTGTATATCTATTAAATGCATGTCTATTATAAAGGCGTTTGTCTTTTTCTAGCAGTTTAGATAAAATATCTTTTAGTTTATCTAAATGACACATGCTCCTAAATGCTAAATGCTAACATGTTTTACATGATGATTACATTTAAAATTATCATGTTTTGTTTGCGTCATCTTACATGACTTACATGTTAATTGTGCACATACACTATGTTAGGTTGATGTATGACAAATAAGGTTTAGATGTCATACAGTCTTACACATTAATCTTGTTGATTATTGTGTTGATGCATGCTTATATCTATATGTCTTATACATCTATGTATATATTTTCTCACACTAGAATATCTTTCTTCGCGTATGGGGCACTAATCTAAATTTTCAAAAGAGTCATAAAATGGTCTTAAATCTTCTAGAGTCTTCACTCACACACTCCTTTGATCATCATCTCGCTTTCTTCCAAATCATCCACTCTTTAGTCAAATAAAGCTTAGATACAAATCTAACGCTCCTCCAAGTAGGTTTGACAACTTAAATATTTCATCTGAAATATTCAAGTATCTTTAACTTGCGATTGCAAATGTTAAAGGTCATATCCGAAAATCCTTATTCAAGTCTTTTAACAAAATAAGTTAAAACGCTCTCCTTTTCTCTTCGACAAAAAAACATTCTTCTCTTCGACCGAAAAAACACTCTCATCTCTTCGATGAAAACATTCTTTCTCTATTTTTGCGAGAACTTTCGTTATTTCGACAAAACACTCTTTGTTAATCGTCACTCCTCTATATTCTAACTCAAGCCATGCCTCATCAACCATAGAGATGGGTAATCCCTTTCCTAGGCTTTTTACGCTTCCACTTTAAGAAAACTTTATACCTCGTCATGTGATTGTTCTATAAACATTCACAATACTTGAGAAGACCACCATCCGTTTTGACATTGTCAAGCTCGTCACCTCCATCTTTATTTTTTTTGTCTTTATTATTATTAATATTATTATTATTATTACTATTATTATTTTCGCGTACGAAACACACCGAAGATACGTCACCATTTCCTTCAAGACAATGTCCAAAAGGAAACATCTCCATCGAAAAGGTTGCATCTGAAGATAAAATCGTCGACATTCTTTCTTTACCCCTCAATCGCGAATCGTTAAATTATCTTCGTCTTGGTTTAGGAATGATGGAACACATTCCATAAATCGTTCTCCTCTTTTCCTTTAGTTTCGATTCTAGTCCGTGTTCCATTCCATGTCGTGACAACTTAACTACTTCATCCGAAGTACTATAAGTATTTTTTTAATTAGCGAAATGCAAATTAAAATGTCACTCTTTTCAAAAAAAAATTTGTTAACAATTGATTCCAAAACACCTTTGCTGGTGGCGGTCCCCATAAACTAGGCGGCCCCCTGATTAAAACTGGCGGCCCCCATATTTTATGGAAAACCGACGGTAGATAGGATTGTGTGATATCTTTCATTTCCTTCTCTAATCATAAAACGAACACCCTGTTTCTCTCTCTTCTTCTTCTTCTATGAGTTAACGTCTACTCCACACCCAAACCTATACCCAATATCTCTCTATAGATCAATGGGTCATCCTCATATCCCAACACTCCTAAGCATCGTTGCTTATGTTTTCAAGAGTCAAGTGAATTTCATAATGAAATGCATCTCATTATCAAACACATTCCTTACAATCGATAGACTTACAATCCATCACTTCACAATAAATCCACTTACATACAAACCTTGGTCCTCACATCTCGCATACGTCTTGTCTCAAATTTTTAGACGATTCTTCTCTCTCCTAAAATGTTTCTTCTCTCTTCTAGTAGTTGTTTCACTTCTGATAGTCTTTCTACTTTTAAAGTTTCTTCGAACTTCTAAATGTTCCTTTTCACTTCTAATAAGTATCCTCATCTCTAACATTTCTTTTCACTTCTAAACGTTTCTTCTCTCTTCTAATAGTCTTGTTACTATTAGAATCTTCCTACATCCCTTGACAACTTAATTATTTCATCCGAAATATTTAAGTAATCTGCGAAATGCAAATGTCACTCATTCGCAAAACTCTCAATTTTCTAGAAAGTGAAGAACATAAAGAAGATATTCTATCTTCAAGTGTTATTGAGTCACCACAATGTTGAGTCTCTTATTATTCTTCCACCTTGAAAGAACCACTACCTCATTTCACATCCCACCTTTGTTCCTCAACATTGTGAACCAGCAAAACACCAAACAAACCTTTAAATTCCCAATCATCCACCTTTGTCTTGATAGGATATCTTGCACAATCAATTGTTAGTGCAAAGATATTCAATCCTTTCTAACTACCCTTCGTCAACACGTTCCTTCTTTAGTCTCGCTCATCCTTCCCTACTTCTTGGCTCTATGGAATCTCTTTTTCATTCTTTTTTAGTAAAATCTCTTTTTCATTCTCATCCAAGAGCATATCATCTCCATTCTCGTCCTATCTATTTTTTAATCATTTTAAAGTATATATTTTGGCATATTTTGCCAAGATATTAAATGTCATTCGTCTACTTTTAAAAAGTTATTCTCATAATATTTTTGTGTTAATCAATAAATGAATCTCATTCTCGTTTATTAAAAGTCGATCTAATCTCTGTCCTTAAACATACGTCTTGAGTCTTTTAATATATAATTTTAAATTGTTGATTTCTAAAACAAATGATTGCATGTGTCATTAAGGGGGCTTTTCTTTTTTTTTTAATAAAAATAATACAAAAACTTTCTTTTTAAAGTGTCATACTTTATAATAAAACCTAGAAGTGCATGTCTAGTTCCCCGCTAATGTTTTGCTATATATGTACGTGCATTTGTCTACTAACTTTATTTTGTAGCACAACAATATCTTGATTCCTTGGTTCCCCAAAAAAGGGGGAGCATACACCAAGAGGGAGCACTTGCAAGCGCTCTACTTCATTTAATTGCATCGAAACTCCCTCTTGAGCACATCGATGGTATTTTATTTGACTCCATGGATCGTAGAGTCAATATACAAGCGATTGATATTATCTTGGGGACGCACAATGAGCAAGGGGGGGAATTTAGGATATTATGTGGGTAATAGCTTGAATGTTGGTTTAACTATGAAGGATTGAAGCTTCACTAGGATGATGCAAGCTTACTTTTTATTGGTTAGTTAGGATTGGAGATTGTCAAATACAATGAAGGTTTCATTCATACTCTAAATACTTCACCTGCTCCACTTCAAAATCACCCTCAACCTTAAGGTCCTCTTCTCATAACTTCAACTTATAAACTTGAAGTACCTACCTTCTTTTCAAGCCTTCTCCTCGTCTATCATGACCTCCTCTAAATTATCCTAAAATATTCTTCAACCTTCACATAACTTTCTCTTATTCCTCGAACCTATTTACTTGGGCACCTACCTTTTTCTCATTCCTGTCAACCATATTACACTCAAAAAAAAGTAACCTACTTCTTCTCACTTGCCTACTTCTCATCTCTCATGACATTTTCTAAATTATCTAAGAAATACACAATCACCTTCACCTTTATTTTTCATATCTTCTACTCAATCCTATATACTCAAAGACAATATCTCTTCTCATTCCTCTATAGCCATTATTTCCCAGAACACATACCCATCTCTCAATCATCTTTGTCTTACTATTCACTTAATACCCTTTTTGCTTTGACAAAAGTGGGGAGAATGGAGTGTAAACGATAACTTTTAAAATTTACTATCTATTAGAGTTTACTTAGGTTTGTTCATCATCAAAATGGGGGGAGATTGTTAGTGCAATTATTATGAAATTTAATCTATACGATTCCTTTATGTTTTGGTGATGACAAAATGTGACTTGTATACGTAACGTAAAGTGGGCAAGTTTTCTGTAAATAACAAATCATAAATGCTACATGAAACAACATACTCTCGCGTCTCAAGTATGCATTCAAGACGGACATTGGTTTACACCTGACGTAACATCACGCAATGGTATGGATAAACAATCATTAAAACTAATTAGTGATCAATTAAAAAAATTATTTTTTTCTTAATCCATCTTATTTTATAAAACTAGATTTGTTAAAAATACACAAAATAGTATTAATTAAATATAAATATCGTTATATTTAATATCCATTTAAAATTTGAAATTCAAATTTTCCTCCCAAAATTGCTGCCAGCTAAGTCAGATAAACCTTCCCCACAAAAAGACAAAAATCGAAGCGTCAGTCTAGGGGCGGCCCCCTTATATATAAGGGACAGCCGAGACCGCCCCCAGCTGACCGTTGTGGAATCCTGGCTATAAATACTGGTCCACCCCTTGCTGAAAATTAACCCTCTTTGCATAGATTTTTCAAATTCCTTTCTCTCTTTAAAATCCCATTTCTCTCTCTAAATATCTTGATCACTAACATAGTTTAATCTTGTTTAAATGTGATCCAATCTTCTATCCTTTCCTTCTTCCCTCATGTGCAAGAGAAGAACTTTGGTCATCTTCAAGATCTAAAGTTATGTAGTCTAGTTAGTCCATTTGTAATATTTGTTACATATAGATCGAGTCCATGTCTTCCAATCTTTAGTAGTATGTAGATCCAAATGATGTATATATTTGGATGGGTTGATTAAGGTTTGGTTAGTATTTTAGGCTTTAAAAGACATTGGTAAAGTGGTAGATTGGTTCTAGCTAAGATTAGGACTCGACATCTAGCTTAGTGTCAGAAAACAATGTAAGCGACGCAGTTTATGTGTTTAGGCCATAAAATACAAGGTTTGTTATGTTGGGCCATAAAACATAACAGGTTTGGTTGTACCCGAAGAAGAACTTGACATCTAGCTTAGTGTCGGAAAATAATGTAAGCATTGGTATAAGGTTTTCTCCGCCGAAAGGGAGCTTGTTGATTAGTGAAGTAACTCTCGAGTTGGATACTCGGGGAGTAGAGTAGGGCGAAGAGGAGCTTCGTGACCGAACCACTATAAATCACCGTGTCGGTTTGCATTTTCTTTTACCTTTTACTTTACTTATTTCTTTACATTTACCGCTTTACTTTTATGTGCATTGTGTCCATAATTGTGTGATTGGTTGTGTATATCTTGTTAGTTAAGGTTGTGTATCTCTTTGTGCTAAATATTGTGAGTATGATTATATTGTTAGAATATGTGTTAGCTATTAAAAACCAATTATCAAAACTTCTCATATTGGGTCAAACTTGATTGGTGATTTGATACAAAAGATCTAGTCTGAAAACCTCTTCTGGAGGTGATCCCATAATTCAGGCGGCCCCAGGATATACTTGGCAGCCCCCATATATATATGGGACCGCCAGTAGAAGAGTGATGTAATCTTTGATTTAAAGTTTTTAATGGAAACTTCTTCACCCCCCACCCACCTTACGGTTTCACACCCTAGATTCGTTGAAGAATTGGAATAATAGATTTTTTTGGGTAGACAAGAGGGTCTTCCCTACCACGGTGATGTGGCGGACTAGTTCTCCAAAAGATAGCATGCCATTAGAAGGCACGTATTCCGTGGAGGACGTGGCAATATTAAACGCACGCCGGACCCCTATCCTAAAATCAACAGAAAACCTGTTATGCTTTAGTTGAGGCTTAGCCCGAAGATACTTTCTTGGGAGATGATGTGTATCATATTTTTTCTTCATGACGATGCCGGGGGGGTGTTTTACATATATGTTTCAGAAGTGACTTGTTCGTAGAAAAAATATATGCTAACAGTGTGTATTTGATTGCGAGAGATGTGTTCAAACGAGCATCGCTTGATCTTGACCCGTGATCAATAACCCGGCACCCATCCTCGTGCTGCTCATGAGGTGCCATTGCTAACGGTCATCGCGAGCTTGCAGATAGATATGGAGGAGCCGGCCTTGACATCAGATTCTTCCGGGGCACCCTCTACCATAGAGAGGTCACCCCTAGATTTTTCTAATGAGAACCCCTCAGAATAAATTAACAAGGGTGACGGGGTGGAAGACCAAGGGCCGGAGACAATGGCTTCCATAGTTCCTCCTGCTGGACCGTTGTTAACCACGGGAGTAGCGCCAAATATAGTTGAAGAGGAGGGAACGGCCGCCGATGCACCCCTTGTGAGCAAAAGGCGCCACAAGAGGGCCAATGAGGAGTCCAATGTTAACGCCCCGCGAAAGGTATTGAGGAAGGATTTTGACATCTCCCACCTGACGCATAGTACCGTCGAGGGGAAATCTTTTACGTCTATAAGGTTGGGGGCGAGCTCTACTGTTTCCGCACCTGCCTCACAGGAGACTCTGGCCGGTATAATAAACCCGGACCCAATATCATTTGCGAAGCCCTCGTCCGTCCCGAAGCAAGATATTTCCCAATAAGTAACTTATACCATCATCTTGTTTGTTTTTGTAAATATGCGAACAAATTATATTCTCGTATTAGTTATATATGTTGTATGCTAATAGGTTATATGTGTCTGTCCTTGATCTAGGTCTTCTAAGGGAGCTACCACTGCGGGAGGTCCAGAGTCGGACCCTTCCTCCCCTACTATGATTTTGTCAACGGAGGCATATACCAACCTAAGTTGGTGTGTGGACCAAACGGCTGTCGGCCTAGACACTCCGAGCTCGTGCCAGGAACTGGTGGATCACCTGGCACCACCCGAATACTTCTTAGAGTTGCGCCACTTGCTGAATAAAGAATTTTTGTGGCAATTTAACATGACTTTAGCTCGGCAAGTGGCGATGGGATCTCAGTTGCGGTTACAGTTTGAGCAGGAGGCCAAACTGTTAAGGAAATCTGTTACGCAAGTAGCCCACCGGGACCAAAGGATTCAGGCCATGGAAGGCGAGAAGAAGAACTTGGAGACATTATTGGAAGCTGAAGTTGATATGAGAAGGGCCGCGGAGGCTAAGAATTCAGAGTTTGGTTTAACGGAGTATATTTTTTTCCCTCTAATTATTTTTCCTCTCTTTGAAAGCCTTCGCGCATCAGTCCCAGAGCTCCAAGTTAGCCGCGATGGGCTATCTCACCAAGTGTCAACTCTTCAGGCTTAGGTTACATGAGAAGAGAAAATAAAAGCCGCGTTTAAAGAGTTTAAAAAGTATGAGGATGAGTGGGTGAGCGCACGGTGTGCTAAGATGGATTCCAGGCTGGATGCCCTTAGCATAGATTTTGATGAGGAACTATATCCGCATATGCTAACAGAGATCGTTGGTCATCAGTGGTTAATTGGGCACGGTTTACGTCTGGCTATGCTAAAATGTGCTGAGTCTCTGGAGTTAAGACAGATGTTTACCAATGTGGTGTCTGCCGGGATAACAAAAGGCTTCTGTGATGGACTGAAGTATAGGGTGGAGCAGGGAGAGGCAAAGTTGGACTTAGCGATGGTCGAAGGTTATGACCTGGAAGCCAAGGGAAAATTTATAGCGACCATGCAAGCTCTGAAGGATCTAAAGTATCCACTCATTGATGAACTGGAAAAGCTGAGGGACGCACCCATGGATATGCTTATGGCGTCTTTATATTTGGAAAGCGATACTGGAATAGACGCTCCCCAATAGATCCGTGACCTTCGTCCAAGTTTGTCACAGTTGAAGATCTTAGTGTACCTTGAGGTACGTGACCCGCAGGATCCCTGGGCTGTTAAGGAAGAAATGCTACTAGAAGATGCCATTGCGGCAAATGTGAGCCGCGCCGAGAAGAAAAAAAAATGCAGGATAGTTTTCTACACCCACGGTATGGGCTCTACTCATCATGCTAGGTCTGATGACGTTCCTGTATCTGTGCCTGTCGAGGTTCCGCAGGGCCTTGCGATCCTGCTTGCTGATGTTGCGACACAAACGGATGTTCTGGAGGAGGAATCATCCCCCAAGCTTACTAGATCCAAGTCGCTGGCCTCAATGTAAAATTTAGATTGGCTATAGTACCGCTTGTGGTACTTATACAATATTTTGTTTGTAATATTTTGCACGGATGTCCGTGATGGACAATGTTTGATAATGCATTATTTATTATGATTTGCACTTGTAGCGTCTTACGTGCTCCGTGGGAGTCTTGTTTTGTGTACCCAACATCTTAGGTACACGTTAGAATAAGGATGCAGGATCCATAGCCGTTGGGGGTTTGGCCAACACCACTTATATTGGCAAGTAATTTGTTGGTACCTTAGCCTCACTGACTAAAGCCAGTTACCATGAACATCTAAGATAAATTAACAATATTGTGCATGCATTCGTGGAATGACAAATAATAATAGATAATGAGAAAAGAATGACAGTTTTCATGGAAAAAGGTCGCAGGGCTAGCTAGACCCTATGGAATTTTATTAATATCCTAAAGACAAAAAAGTTAAAAATAAAAAAATACATGGATTACTTTATTTGGGGTCCTAATGACAACGAGGTTCATCCATGCATATGCTGCGACCTAGAGGTAGCATTTCTTCAGCCTAGCGATATTCCATGTTTTGCAGGAGATCCATGCCGTCCATAGTCCGTAACTTATATGCTCCATCTCCTAGCGCTTCCGTGACTTCATAAGGTCCTTCCTACTTTGGTCAGAGTTTTCCTCCGGCTGCGGCATGACTTGCGTCATTGCTGCGATAAACAAAGTCTCCGGGTCTAAAAGCAATGCCACGGACCCTATCATTGTAATACTTTGCCATCTTCATTTTGGACTTGGCCTCGCAAATTGCTGCGCGCTCTCTCTTTTCTTCTAGTAAATCTAAATTTAGTCGCAGCTCTTCATCGTTGTGTACAGTGTCAAACCGTTCCATGGTGACGGGTATAAGTTGGCATTCCAATTTCAAGCGGGTATGACGGCTTCCGTACCGTAGGTCAGGGAAAAGGGGGTGTCCCCATGGCTAGAATTATTCATCGTGCGGTGAGCCCAAAGATCACGAGGAAGTTTTTCTAGCCAATTCTTGTTTCCTTCGCCCAGACGTGCCTTGATCCCTTCCCCAGACTTCAGTTTGCCCTTTCCATAAGTCCATTAGACTAAGGGTTGTTTTACTGAGGCAATATCGTTGGTGATGTTAATTTATCACACCATCCTTAATGCGGGTTGTCACTAAATTGTTTGCCGTTATCCGATATTATTTCTCCTAGGAGACTGAAGTGGCATACAATGTTGTCCCATATGAACTTTTTCACCTGATTTCCTGTGATCGTTGCCACGGATTTCACTTCCATCCATTTTGTGAAATAATCCATGGCGACTATCAAAAACTTGACCTTATCTGGTCCTTCTGGGAAAGGACTGGCTATATCGATTCCCCATTTATAGAATGGTCACGGAGCCGTAATTGGGGTTAGTGGTTGTTGCGGATTTCTTGGTACAGGGCGATGTACTAGACAATCGTTACACGCGCGTATCATATCTCTTACGTCCCGGTGCATAGTCGGCCAATAATATCCTAGTTGCATAGCCTTTGCTACTACTGACCGTGGTCCTGCATGCATACTGCATGACCCTTCATGAATTTCACAGATCACGTAGCTCGCTTGAAGTGGTCCCAAGCACCTTAACCATGCCTTTAAGAATGATCGCCTGTAGAGAGTCCCTTCCTTTAATTCATATTGTCTAGCTTTTATGTGGAGTTTACTTGCTTCCTTTCTGTCACTAGGAAGAGTCCCCCCCTTCAGGTACTCCATTTTCGGGGTCATCCATGTCGGTCCATCCTCTTCTACCATGGTTGTCACCTCCTTTTCTTGTATTGATTTTTCTTGAAGTACCTCGACCAAGACTTGTTTAGATAAATGCGTGAAACTAGTTGACGTAATCTTGCTCAGGACGTCTGCTTTTTTGTTCTTGCTGCGGGGTACTTGGCT
This sequence comes from Tanacetum coccineum, assembly GCA_026074375.1. Classification (NCBI taxonomy): domain Eukaryota; kingdom Viridiplantae; phylum Streptophyta; class Magnoliopsida; order Asterales; family Asteraceae; genus Tanacetum; species Tanacetum coccineum. The sequence continues at coordinate 59,339 of BQNB010005215.1, read as the reverse complement.
TATAGAAAAATTAGCAAAGCCACTGAGCCTTTGACTTTCTCTAGGTATTTGATCATATTCTCTTCCTTAGCGACGTACGTCCCCAGGACTTGGTTTGCTACCAACTTGGAGTCAACATTTACTTATACATTCTGTACGCCCATCTGCGCTGCTATACAGAGGCCAACTATTAGTGCCTCATACTCTGCTTCATTGTTGGAGGCGGTAAACTAAAACCGGTTTAAGCGTATGGTATAATTATGTCCCTAGGGCTTATCAGTATTAAAACCATTATCACATGATTCTTATATACACATGACAATCCATCCAATGACTAGTGTTCCAGGGGCTCCGGCAGCGGGGTGTGGGGGCGTTTAACGGTGTGTTTGGTGGATTTCATCTGGTTTCTCAATGAAGAAGTCCGCCAGTATCTGCCCTTTCACCGACGTTCTTGGACGGTATGTGATGTTGTGTTCTCCTAGCATGACACTTCATTTTTGTAACCGCCCTGCCACGTCGGGACGTGACATTATTTGTTTAATTAGTTGATCGGTAATAACTGCAATAGGATGCGCCTGAAAGTATCTTCGCAGCCTCTTAGCGGCAAAAACTAGTGATAGGACTAGCTTTTCCATTGGAGTGTAGTTTAACTCTAGACCTTGCAATACGCGGCTGATAAAGTAGACTGGCGTCTGAACCGTGACCCTTTTAGTCATCAGGACTGCACTAACTACTCCGTAGGAAGCGGACAGGTATACAATCAATTCCTCATTTAGTTTGGGTGCTACCAGCAGGGGCAGCTCTAACAAATGCTGTTTTAGTTGCTTGAAGGCTTGTTTTGCTTCTAGGGTCCAGTGGAAGTTACTTATTTTGATGCACCTCTTTAAGGTTTTGAATAGCAGCAAGGACTTTTCCGCCGATTTGGAAAGGAATCTATTTAAACTAGCCAACTTCCCATTGAGGCTCTAGACCTCTTTAATCATTCGTAGGGATGGAAGTTGTAGTACAGCTTCCGTTTTGTCAGGAAACGGTTTTATCCCTTCTGGGGTAATCGTGTATCCCAAGAACATCCCTTCTACTGCTCCAAACGTACATTTTTTGGGATTAAGCTTCATGTTTATTTTTCGTAACGTACGGAACGTTTCGCCTATGTCTCTTACCATTTCAGCCTCCGTATGACTTTTAATGACTAAGTCATTGACATACACTTCCATGTTTCGACCAACATGACTGTCGAAAGCTCGGTCTACTAGCCGCTGGTTTATGGCGCCGGTGTTCTTTAGTAAGCGTCTTAGAAGCACTTTTTGGCTTGTGTGGAAAGCCATTTTTTCTTCATCTGACTCTGCCATCTGTATTTGATGATATCCTTTGTAAGAGTCTAAGAAGCACTTAAAAGGATAGCCACAGAGAGACTCAATTTTCCAATCAATTTCTGGGAGAGGGTAACAATCCTGTGGACAGGCCTTGTTTAAGTCTGTGAAATCTACACACATTCGCCAGCTACCATCATGCTTTTTCACCATGACTGGATTAGACAACCAGTCGTGGTAATACACTTCTCTCATGATTTGTGCCGCTACGAGTTTGTATACTTCCGCTTGGATAGCTTTCTGCGGCGTTTCAGGCAGCCTGAACACTATTTTCTGTAGGAAAGGTGTGTATCCTTCCAGATATTGAGCGTTGTTTGCTATTGATCGTAGTACTTCCTGTCATGTCCGATGGCGCCAGTGATATATCTAAGTTTTCTTCAATTGTGTGCATAGTTTCCATACTTCCAATGCTAAGGATATAGTCTCCCCCCAATTGCCACTTCTTTGATCAGGGAAATTCGGATGTATGGCTACTTTAAGGTTTTGATAGCTGGGTGTACTTACCTCTTTAGTATCTCTTTGGGTGACGTAATCACCGTGGCACACTCAGCAGGTATTAGGATAGTGCTACGGATAGTCACTATTCTACCGTCGGCAGGAAACTTAAGCATTTCGTGGGCTATGGATGGCACTACTTCGATTTCTCTTATGCCCGGTCTCCCAATGATACCGTTGTATGGCGAAATTAATCTGACGATTAAAGAAATCATACACGCTTATGTACATTGATCGCGTCTCCAAACTTTCACCAAAAGCCTAAGCTGTCCTAGCGTCCATATAGTTTCTCCACTAAAACCGGTTAGCGATGCCCTTGTCGGGACCATCTGGCTTCTGATTTCTGGATGGAGTTGGTTAAAGCAGTGCTCATAAAGTATTTCTGTAGAGGAACCTCCATCTATATATATATGCGGTAGATCACATGTCCACCGATTTATGCTTCTATGATGAGCAGACCCTCTGTTCCATCGCTATCGGCTAGTGGCAGAAATGTAATTTCGCTGCCGTAGGCGAAGCTTGGGGGTTAATATTTTGCTTGTCGTTCTCTGCCATTCGCCGTATCATATAGATTGCTAAGGATTTGTCTTTAGTTGGGGCCTCCTTTCCATTCTTTATTTGATCCCGACCTTGCTTAATTTCTTTTATCAGATGCGAGAGTTTGCCGGCTCGAACCAATTCTTTGATCTGCTTTTTCAACTGCATGCACTCGTCTGTGCTATACCCCTTATCGTTGTGGAAGTCAAAAAACTTATTGCTACTTCTTTTTTCGACCGGGGTTACCATCGGTGGCGGCGATTTAAACTTTCTTGCCTCGGTCGTGAGGATTTCCTTGGGCGTTTTGATAAAGGGATTAAACCTACTAGACCCCGTCCTTCCCTTGGTTAACTTCGGAAGTTTCTAGAAGTTAGATTTTTTCTCTCAGTGGACCTGACAATTGGAATGGTTATTGTGATTGACACGATAAGTGACATTTCTTTTTAGAAGCAGACACGGCTTCTCCTCGTATGATAAAGGCTGTGGTAATTGCCCTCATTTCCTTCCATGGGTCTTTGGGGGACATGTTCGTTGAGACATTTTGTTTGTTCGTGTTGTTTACAATTATGTATGAACTCGGAGATCGCTTGCACTCAAGGGCTCCCTTTATGCGACCGGTTTCAACTTTGAAACGTTCCATGAAATCCTCAATGGTCTCCCCGTCCCTCTGCTTGATGTTGTGAATTTCCACTGGATCTTTCACATACTTCTTCTGATGCACGAAGTATGCTAGGAAGGCCGCTTTAAGACCCTTGTACCCATCTATACTCTCTGGAGGTAATTCATCAAACCATACCCTCGCGGCTCCAATCAAGGTAGATTTGAACATATAACACACCTGTAGGAATTGCCCAAGGCTCCAAATTGTGATGCGGCTTTGAAGATTTTTAGGTGGTCTTCTGGGTCTCCTGTTCCATCATAAGTTTTTACATTGTTTAGGCAATGGCGCGTCTTCCAGTACTTGTAAAGTTGCAAGATTACGAGGCCAGGTGATATGGGTCACACTCGCATGTCCAGGGTTTGCTTAGGGTACGTTCTTAATTGCTTACTTACGCCTTTTTGTCCTTGACTTCCAGTGCCCTTCGTTACTGGTATTGCTTTTTGATCTGCGGGATGATGGGGATTCACTTTCCCTCTACTTTTTTACATTGCGAGATCAATTTCTGTACTTAGTTGTAGTTCCCTGAGAGTACGTATCGCCATACGATTCTACCATGCCGCGGGAACGATCTTCCATTTAGGAACGTTCCCTAATGTAGGAATGGCCTCTATGGGAATGACCTCTGCTGTGAGAGGGCTCTCTCGAATTGGTCCGGCCTGGCCTCGAGTATGTATCACTTAGTCGCTCATGAACGCTCTTCCTTTAATGGCTTAGGCGGCTAAACATGTTTCTGTCATCGCGTCTTTCATGACCCCGTATCCTAGACCTCTCAGGGTGGAATCTCACGGGCGAATTTTCTGCCCTCGAGTTTAAGGAGTTCTCCCTTTCTCTTCGGTTCTCTTGGAATTTTCTCCAAAATTTAGTCTGGTTTGGACTTCTTTTCGCTTGTCACATCGTGCCTTTTCCTTGATGATTGGCAGAATGTCTTCGTAGTTCTCTTCGTAGAAGTCCTGGATGTTCACTCTGGGTACGGCATCCGGCGCTTTTTCTTTATTTGTAGTTTTTGTGACGGTGGTCACAATGGGAGTTGCGTTAGCCATCATGCTCATTCTAACTTGTTGATAAAAACGTTTGGTTGGGTATAGCTTGATCTGAATAGGCGGCTATTTAGATGTGGATCGCCTTATTGTTGTACCAAGTGAATTCGTTGAAGGACCCTACACAAGGGAACAAACACTGTTAATCTTATCATGGGAGCGGATCCCATGATTGGACTCCGGCGTGAGAGTAAGTATACAGTTTAGAGAGTAATTGTATGTGTTTAGGGTTTTTGAGATACCTGTATTGACCATCATTATGCTCCTTTTACAGGTTGAATACCCCTTAGGGTTTCCATAACTTTCGGCCCAAGATGCGCCCGGGATTGTCGGGATTTGTTATTATCCCTACTGGTTTAAATAAGTAAAGTATATCTTTTGTTTGATTAGTTTATCTACTCTGAAAGATAACTCACAAAGGTACTGCGGCTACGGATAATAACCGCGGCATATGGATCCCATGAAGCACTGTGCCCGTGACCGCGATCCGCAACCGCTATACATGGGCCGAAAGCCCATTAGTAGCTACAAAGGCCACAAAAGTATTAGTGGGCCGAGCCGGTCCATACTATACGTCATCATCATTTATTTACCCGATTCTGGGTCTGAACAAAGAGGGATTAATGTGAAAGCATTATTATCATGTAAGGATTTACTTTTTGAAAGAAAGATATTTAGTTGCTTTTACAACCTTTATAAATGTTCGTGAAGTATCAATCTTTTTCCCAGTGAATTTTTTTCTTTCAAAATTAATTAATCAAGTTCATGGATAGAAATTAGTTACTAGTACGTATAGTTTTGAGGCCAGTAAATTAGCCAGGCTATAATTATGAATTAAGGCCAGCATTTAATAATGATAGAAATAAGCTAGTATGTGTAGTTTTGCGGGTAAATTGGTAATTTTATTTGCTTCTCTTTCCATTCCTTTATACTAAAAAATAGAACTAGATAACACAACTTCTAATAACCACTTTCTTCATCATGTCATTACTTACTTTTCCCTTCCCATCCTATTCCCTTCCATCATTAAAATTTAAACTTGAGAACAAATTACACTCTATTTTTGACTTTTAGTTAGAATCAAAAAGAGTTACGGAAATTTGGGTATAGTTTTTTACCTAATTTTGTATGAGTTGGCCAACATAAAACTATGATTAGAACCCATATGCATACTCAATTAGTGACTAAATTAAATATCTCAAATGATTAATTGTGTTGTGTAACACAAACAGTAGCAAATACTTGCAATTGAAAGATCTAAAGAAAAAAGTTTAGTGATTACAATAGTTGCCATATCTATTTTGTAAAACTTCGTTTTTAAAAGTTATTTAAACTTCCCTTGGATATATCTTGTAGATGTTTGAAAAAATCAACTGTTGGATATCCTTTAAAAATCAGCTCTTGGATATGTTTGATACTTGTAAAAGTTTGAATTCTTTTGTCGTATTACTTGCCATGCCATATCTATCTTGTAAAAGTTTGTTTTTAAAATTTTTCTATCTTGTAGTTTTTTAAAATTTTCTATCTTGTAGTTTTTAAAATTTAATGCATGTCATGTCATCGATGAGTCATCATTGACTGTGCGATGAGGTGAATATAATGTGTCATGGTCTCCTCTATTATATAATGTAGAGGTGGACGCGTTTTTATTAAGCAATAGATTAAAAGGGAGGTTCGGGTCCGTTAGGGTTTTCATGTATTGGTGAATGTATTTGAGAATTTCTTGTAAGAGATAGTTTTATTGATGCAATATTATAAAGGTAATACATGGAAACTTAATAAACCTGAACCAAACGGGCTCGGGCCTTATAATTTAATAACTATAAAAGTAATACATGAAAACCTAATGGATCCGAAACAAACGGGCTCGGGCCTTGTGGCCTAATGCTGTAGTATTTAACCATACATGGATTTCTTTTCCTTGACTATAAATATCACCAGTTCACCACCACAATCATAATGTTTTAATTAAACATCGTATCATTGGATTAGATTACCTTCAAAAAATACATGTTTGACATATTTTTCAAGAAATTGGCCAGTTTTACATGTTTGGATCGTTCCCGTGTGTTATCAAAAGTGGTGTGAGTACATTGATGATGGTTACCTTATGATCATTCACCATGAACGAGTCATAGAAGAACCTACACCCATCCTATACCATACTCGCCTTTCTCATGATCATAGAATAGCCCGCAGCTTATGCTTCCATGTCATTGAATCTAAACATACTGGAACTCCGGATCATACTTACGTGTTGGGGCCAAAACAAGGCCTCTTTTTGGAGTTTTTGCAAAAGAAACCTATATCTAAATCTTCGTATGTGGAAATTGAAGTCCGAGGTTCTTGCAATGGGCTGATGTTTTTGACACAAGTCGAGAGTAATGTGGTAACCTCGTTGGTTGTGGTCCATCCTCTAAGGAAAGAATGTTACAAGGTTCCACCTCTTCCTAAGCGTTTTGATAGGCGCATGTTCCGACAGTCATGCTGTGGGCTTGGTTTTGATGCTTCCACCAACACTTTGAAGATGGTTTGTGTTTTGTTTAAAGATCGTCCACCACGAGGTGGTGATCTTGATAGGATGAGGAAAAATCTTTGCACAATGGTGCATGTACTTGGCACAAACTCATGGCGGGAGGAAATACCCAAGTTCTCACACTTATTGTATAAAAGGGTGGAGTAGTATTTGCTAATGGATTTTGCATTGGTTCGTATTAGTGTTATTTGTCACAAAACCCAATATGGTGCAAGAACTGTAATATGGTATTGGATGTAGAAAAAGAAGAATTTGGGTTGATTAATCCTCCCAAAAGAATGTGTGATTTATGGAGAAATTATAGTTGTAGGTACGATCAGTTGGTTGATCTAAATGGTGAAGTTGGATATGTTTGTACTGGGACCATGGAGGTTTTCCTCTTAAACGACAAGAAAAAATGGGTGCCACACTGTCGGATTAAAAGAGAAATTCTTCCTAATGGCTACGTAGAGATTTTGGGGTGTTGGAATAAAGACGGGGATATGTTAATAAAAAACCCTAGCCAATATGAAGAAGGTATAAGTTCTTTCATTTACAATCTCAAAAGTGGGCGTATCAACCTAAAACCAACAATGTTGTTCGGATGATGGATGTAAAACCCGGAATATTTTTTATGCATCCTAATAAAGTTGTTTTTATTCCGAGGATTGCAAAAATTCCTTCCGATGAAATAAAAACAGATTTGAAACTACGTTGCCAATTTTACTATTTTTGTTATCTTGTATATTAGAATTCAGATTCGTCGAAGCTTTTAATGTTGTAGTATTTGTTGCATCTATTGATTGCTTTTATAAATTGGGTTTAGAATTTTGATTCATAGAACCAAAATACATTCGTATAAGTCATTTAAAGAAATGGCTGGATGGTTTAGATATCGTGGTCCGAAAATAGTTAACTTGTGCTTGTGGAGGTTACAATATCGACTCTAACTAACGTTGTGGCTAGACGGTATGGTTTTAAAGAAGTTTTAAATAAGGGTTGTACATATGAAACTCTATGGATCTTTTGGAGATGCTAGCTATTCTGCGTGGCTCTAATTTAATGTTGAAATATAAAACTTGTGTCCCTATTAATATTTTTTAAACATAGACGTGCAACATTACCCATCACTCACCTTTCGCCATACACTTTGCAGTTTGTCTTATGCTTACTGTGTTTTGGAAGTGTTGAAGCTTTTGAAGGCTGTAAGCGATGAGGATGTAACTCTCAAATCATACTGAAATTTAGAAGAAAAACATTCTGAAATCACCTTTGTAGGCTCCTCCACGCGCTTAAGAGATAGGGATGTAACTCTCAAATCATACTAAAATTTAGAATACAATTAACCACTGTTTTGCTTATAACTCTTAATCGCTTAGACATTAAAGAAACGTATAAAAACTCAAAATTAGAAAAACTTCTTTTACAAAAGTTTTATGCACCAACGTACCTGATTTAATGGAATTTTTTTGGAATTTTTCAAGAACTTTTTAAAAAAAAAAAAATTTTTTATAATTCTCACGAATATTTGTCTTTTTATTTTAACCTTCCTCTATATATATATATATATATATATATATATGAGAAAAGTTCATTTGCATACCAGTTTCTCCTCACATACCAAGGGACAAATCTCCACCATCCATTTGAGTTTGATCTAATGGTGAGGATTAATCTAAGATTTAACTTTATTTAATGGATAAGATTAAACCTTAAAAAACATCCACCACCCCTTCTTACATTTGTGTTTTTTAATTAAAACACACTTTCACCCTTATTTTTAAAAATCACATACCGCAAAAACCGTAAAACGTTAAGATTTATAAATTACACCATCGTGACGAGCATTTAATTATCTTTAAATAGAGGGGCACTTTCATATACTTTCGACAAACTTTTTTTTTGTTTTTTCTCGTGCAGTATTTTGTTTGATATATCACTTGTGATATTACACTAATCTGTAAGTTAGAACACTTCACATGCTTTCGTAAAACGGGTATAAATATTTGTGTGGAACTCCAACTGATTCATCGTTTTTGGCATTTAAAAGTACATATCCTTAGCTTTCTAACCATTTATCATACATAATTTTTGAACCTCCAAATTAAAATAGTTTATTTACAGAAGTTGATGAATATCGAAGAATTTTATTTTTATCATCAAACCCGCTTGAAGTATCACATGTGATATAACATATTTGTACGTTCGAACACTTAACATGATGTCATGAAATGAGCATAAGTATTTGTGTAAAACATTAAATGATTGATCATGTTTGACATAAAAATAAACATCTTTACCATTCTAACCATATATCAAACATAATTTGTGAAAATTAAATTAAAACACTATAAAAACTATGTTTTAACCCTTTTAATCCTACTAACAGTATAATATCACAAGTGATAAATAACATTGATTACATGTTAAGATTTTCAAAAATAATCACAATTAGTGTCACATTATATTGCTTTATCACATGTGATATTAATTATATGTGAAATACCATAACTAATGTCACATTATATTACTTTATCACATGAGATTTTATTATATATTTATTTATCACCGGTGATACTACAATGTCAGGGGTAATAATTGTTAAGCTACGAGTGAATCTTAGTTTATAAAGGTATTGGTATAGGTTTTAGTGGTTAGGGTTTTAGGGGTTTTGGTATATAGTTTAGTGGTTAGGGGTTTAAGGTTTAGGGTATAAATTTTAAAGTTTATGTATATATATCACTTGTGATATTACACCTAGTGGTTAGAGGTTTAGGTTTTTGGTATAGGGTAGTCGTCAGGGGTTTAGTGTTTTTGGTATAGATTTTAAAGTTTATGTATATACCACTTGTGATATTATACCTAGTGTTTATGGATTTAGGGTTTTTGCATAGGGTTTAGTGGTTAGGGGTTTAGGGTTTAGGTATAAGGATTAGTGGTTAGGGAGGAGGGTTGAAGGTTTTTGGCACAGGGTTTAGTGGTTAGAGGTTTAGGGTTTTGGTATATGGTTTAGTGGTTAGGTGTTTAGGGTTTATGGTATAGGGTTTAGTGGTTAAGGGTTTAGGTTTTGGGTATAAAATTTAGTGGTTAGGGGTTTAGGGTTTTTAGTATAGGTTTTAAAGTTTATATATATATCACTTGTGATATTATACATAGTGATTGGGGTTTAGGGGTTTTTGGTATAAGGTTTAGTGATTATGGGTTTAGGGTTTTTGGTATATGGTTTAGTGGTTAGGGGTTTAGGATATTTGGTATAGATTTTAAAGTTTATGTATATACCACTTGTGATATTATACCTAGTGTTTATGGATTTAGGGTTTTTGCATAGGGTTTAGTGGTTAGGGGTTTAGGGTTTAGGTATAAGGATTAGTGGTTAGGGAGGAGGGTTGAAGGTTTTTGGCACAAGGTTTAGTGGTTAGAGGTTTAGGGTTTTGGTATATGGTTTAGTGGTTAGGGGTTTAGGGTTTATGGTATAGGGTTTAGTGGTTAAGGGTTTAGGTTTTGGGTATAAAATTTA
>BQNB010005215.1:0-47944 GCA_026074375.1 Tanacetum coccineum | reverse complement strand
AAAATATGTGTGTTTTATGTTGAGTGCGGGTTGTAGACAATGTCAACTCGATCCTTTCAGCTGCTTTGATTGAAAAGGTATGGTCTATGCAATTTGTTTCTCTTTTTGATTAACAACCCATACTGTTTTACTCTATGTAATCTAATTATGTGTTGTATCCCACTACAGGACCTAACATAACAGACCAAAATTGACAAATTCATGGTTCAAGAGCTTGACAGAATTATAAATGAATGGGTTGGTACAAATAGAATGTAATGGCACACCACATGTCATTTAGCATTTAGTTATCCAGTATATGAAAGTTTCCTTAAATTGTCATCTTTTCCTAAACTATTTTATGCATGTCTACCAGCTTGGTGCAAATGCTATACTGGCAGTGTCACTTACTGTGTGCAAAGCATGAGCATTAGTTAAAAATATTCTTCTTCACTAGGTACCCGCGTGCACTGTAGCTTTTGAAATTGAAATTTAACTGATTTGAATATGTTGACTTAGTTGCCAAGTTTTTTGTCTTTATATGCAGCACATTGTAAACCTTGCTGGAAACAAGACCTTGGTGTTGCGTGTCTCAACATTCAACGTGATAAGTGGAGGTCACATGCAGGCAGCAAGCTTGCAATGCAAGAGTTTATGAATCTTGCTGTTGGTGCTTCATCTTTCAAGGAAGCCATAAAGATGGGCGTTAAATTCAACATATTGATATTATAAGTTCAAAGCGCTTCCAGAAGTGTTTCACATGAGGTCAGACTTGCTACATTTTGATATTATAAGTTGTTTTTTCGTACCACTTAAACTAATCCAAACTATTGTGTGTTATATACTTTTCAATTGACAACAAGAAGTGGATCCGACATCCATTGTTTTATCACCTACTATATTAAATATCAGTTGCTTATCATTGTAATTTGGCAGGTATTACAACCCTGACTTATATGCACCAGGTACAAAAGTTCCATAAATTGCCACAGTATATGATTCCATAATCAATGTAAAACTATAATCTCGGTAAGAATTGATTTTGTATTTTTTTTAATTCAACATTGTTGATTTAAAAGTTCAAACACGGCTGATTAATTATTAGAAAATTGAAAGTATGTTACAGGGTAACCTATTAAAGTGATATGCGGACTAAATTCAGCTAACTCTTGCACTAGAATAAATGTAAATCAATTATGTTTGGAAACTTGGAAGTATGTTAGAGGGTAACCTATTAAAATGAATAATGGTTGGAAAACCGATTATGTTTAGCTAAGAGACTATCCTACACTAATTTAGGTTGATTCTAACGATAACTTAGATTCTAATTATGTGTCAATGAATCCTGTTAGGTGCAATGTAACTTGCTTGCTGCAGTTTCAACCAATCTAGATCAATACCCATCTCAAAAGCACACTCTTGATCCTGTTAGGATCAATGTAACTTTCTTGCTGCAGTGCCAACGAAGCTAAAGAACCTGTTGTGCTCTAACCTGCAGCTGCTCATGTCCAACTAGACGTTGTTCAGGGAAAACCGAAAGCTTTAATAAGCCAGCAGTTGCTCGAGTACAACCATACGATATTCAAGGATAAATCAGAAGCTCAAAATGATTTAGATGATGATCTTTAAGAGTTGGGTAATTTTATAATTTTGGTTTTGGTATGGATCAAAACTAATCAGTTTGACCTATTTTGGTGTCTGCATTTACCACATTCGATATCATATTTTCTAGACTGTCATAATGTGTTCCACTTGATGATCACTTTTTCATGTGTCTATGTTAAGTTACTTCAAAAAGTACACCAGGATTAAAGTAAACCCAAGGCACGCAGACACTCATCCCTTTGAGAGTGTACCACTTTTCTCAACACATTCTTTTTCTTCTGTTAAAATGGTATAAAACTGCTTCTCTTCTAATAATTTATGCATTCTTTTTCTTCTGTTAAAACGGTATAAAACTGCTTCTCTTCTGATCATATAATTAGATAAAGCTGTTTATTTATTCAAACATCTACGAATGATAATTGAATCTTACCATTAGTGTTAATAATAGTTATTGGATATATGGCTCTAAAAGGCACATCCGCTACCTCCTAAGTTATATTTGTTGTTAACTTGGTCCTCATGTTTTGTGTATTACAGCTCTCTAATTTTGGGATGTACTATGCTTTATATCCGATGCTCACCACGTTCTTGGTCCCAAATGAGCAGTGTAAGTCCCTTATTTATATTAGTTGGAAGCTACTAGGATAATATATTAATAATGATGATATGGCTTGACTGTCGAATGTTATCTATTTTTTAGCAACCAACTATAACAAGTATAATCACCCCCTCCATGTTATATATGTTTGTTAATTATGATGCCTTATTTTCATGAGCTCTTTTCTGTGAAACATGTTATGATGATTGAAGACTATACTTAGACATACTTCAAAAAAGACAAAAGGATATGCTTAGACATCTTTCAAAATGTCTATCACATAAGAGCAGTGTAAGTCCTTTACTTATATTAGTTAGAAGCTACTAGGCTAATATATTAATAATGATGATATGACGTGACTATCGAATGTTATCTGCTTTTTACCAACTATAACAAGTATAATCACCCCCCCTCCATGTTATATATGTTTGTTAATTATGATGCCTTATTTTCATGAGCTCTTTTCTGTGAAACAAGTTATGATGATTGAAGACTATACTTAGACATACTTCAAAAAGGACAAAAAGGATATGCTTAGACATCTTTCAAAATGTGTGTCATCAAATTTATGATGCTACTGCTATTCTGACATCACTTCAGGTGTGTTTTTTGCTCTCGCATAATGTATTAGACTTACTAATTTTGAGAGCCGAAAATTGTCACACGTGGACAGTAGCAATTTATTCGGATATATGATATCTTAACCCATGACCAGTGCCAACCGTAGGTTTACACAGCTTGTGGTAAGCTGTAGATCAATTTGCAGCCATGTCAGGTATATTACGAGTAAAAACATATTTATCAATTCAAACATGCCCAATTGAGACTACTATGACTCTTAAGGTAGATATGACTGTATAAACAATGAACATGTATGTTAATTTAGCACTTGAACTAAAACCGAATCTGTTGAAGACATTTTTACATGATGTCACTGATAATGACAAAAGACGTTAATGATTGCGGTTCATGAGGGTCTTATGTTTGTTTTTTAGGATTCGTTCATACATATTTCATGGAAATTATAAAGTTAATTATTTTTTCCATAAACTTATATGCTCTTGAGTCGATATACTCGACTAATATCTCATCAACTTTGAACTATTGAATAAATATAACTACATAAGACATTAAGACAGTTTATTACGCATAGTTTTTCCAATTGAAATCTTAAATTGCCCGTGTAGTTGACCAACCACTGCATAACTTGCAAGTTCCAAACATTGTCCCTACATCAAGAACTAACCTGAATCCTATGTCGAATGCAGTGATGCAACCGATTACAAGCAATAACCGACAACAAATGGCTGAAAATCAGCACCCGATCTATATTGGGACCAATAACAACCATATATATCTGATGCTGATGCTGACGCTAATAGATCGTTTAATGATTTGCTTTCTCATTTACCTAGTGTTTTAAAATCTGAGGGTACCCACAACAGGCGGTGCTGAGGTTAAGCCTGAAGTGACATTCACTAACTAAAACATCAGTTATATGGAACAATTAGATGCTAATTTGGGTCATGGAGAAATTCATACTAAGACACATATGTCTGGAGACGGCACTAGTGAAGCTATTCCTACAAGTGTAACAGAAGCTGAACATTCTCTATCAAATTTAAGTAGCGAGGTTTTTAACTTTGTTATGTAATATTGATATGTCTAAATTTTAGTCGTCCGAATGACTTATTAGTAAGGTGTTTATTTCCTTATTAGACAGCATGTTGCAATAGAGAACGAATGCAAGGATGGACCGTTTAGTAATGTGTTAATAGCTGAAATGGAAGCCGATATGCATGGTATCCAGGTACAATACTATTTATTATATAATGAGTAAATTTGGTAATCGTTCACATTTAGGAAAGCAAAATCATATATGGCTTATCATGACAGGTTGTTCCCTTCAATAAAAGGACTCAGTTGGTACTGGGTATTTTTGACACTTTTGAGGCATACCATAAGATTATGAAGAAAGAAAATGTTTACACATGACAGCTTTTTACATATGGGAAATGTGGTGAATATGATGCAAACATCCGGCTAGCTGATTTTCTTAACAGTATCTTTAAACCGTGTGTGCAGATAATAAAGAATGTTAAACTTGAAGAACAAAAAGAGCTGGGTGCTGGAACATATGAAACGGCCTATCATGAAGATGGCGAGGTTCAGATGTTGCCATTAAGAGGTTAAGAAAAGATGCTTTTTGGGTGAGGATCAGAGCAAGAACGCTTGGTGGGTACGTGTTACAAAGTGATATTTTTTTAAAATATATCATTCTCTCTATCGAATTTGAACTAAAACTATATACTTTGTAATTACGGATACTTTATTAAGTTTTATTTCCTCTTATCGGATTATTATTCATGTGTTTTTTGTTCGTTATTCACTCTATTATAATTTAACATTATTCGTACTTCATTAACCGTTAAATTTTTTTGAGGATACTCAAAAAGCGCGCCCGTCCATCAGACGGGCTTTGCAACTAGTATATACATATACATATATATATATATATATATATATATATATATATATATATATATATATATATATATATATATATATGTATTTGTAGGTTGTGTTGTGAGTGTTGTTATAAAGAAGAAAGATTCCCAATTGGTATACGTATTTTTTATTTATTCAATTGCGAAAACCTTTAGAACATAAATAAAGTCATTACAAATAAGTGAACTTCGATTAAGCACTAGCCACGCTGATCAAATACAATATAAATATTGCTTACTCCTTACTCACCCATGACACGCATAACAACCAAAAATTACGTAAACCCTAAGAGACCACAAGATTCTCTATCAATTACGACTTGAACATCTCAATCAATGAAAATCTCAGATAAATTAAAAGTTTAATTTTTTTCGAATACCAAAACTACCAAACTAACCCAAACATCTCTGACCAAAAAAGATCATTTTCATGAGGAGCTTGAGGCATCCCTCAAGCCGTACCAAGTCTATTACCATCTCACGTGCGACTAGACTTTGAACCACTTAACAGATTCCAAGATGCATCCTCTACATTACCATGTTTACTAAATACTTACCAACACACTTAATCAACTGAACGCTTTTACGTATTATTTTAAATAGAGCGTATATTGGCATAAGTTATATATTCACACTCTGATTCCCCAATTGTAATTGTCTAAAATTTTAGGAATCGTGTCACCGACTAAGTTGACGGTTATGTAGATTGCTGGACCTTTTTGTTCACTATGGCACTTACTAATTGTGAAAGCTAATATATTCTGTTTTATCCCTCAACTCAACTTGTCTTAGTCCATAACCTAAGTAATCTTTAAAAAAAAATGCAGACCTAATAGTAATATACAAATGTAAAGACAAATAAATTTAGGATGTCACCTGCATAGAGAAGTTGAGAGTCATAATCTTAATCACACCCTAATACCATGATCAGAAGAACCGACTTCGAACTGTAATCTTCATCCTTCCAATCTATAGTAATTAGACTACCCTTTAATAAAACCTAATTTTATAGATATTCGGTTTCAACCCCTAAGATGTTTGTATATTGCTCTGGTTTCTTAAACGTTTTCTATTTATATTTATGACACATGTATTTTTTGACCCAATTTTTCTAGAAAAGCATATTTATAAACACTATTACTAAAAATAATAATTTTATTTTTAAAAAATTACCTAATCAAGTGATTAGAAGGCTAATTCTTGCACAATCTAAGGTGAATTCAACTAGTTTCCTGTGATTCAAAAAACAAGTCTAAACTAAGGTAATGATAATGGGTTTCATACAAGGAAGAAGATGATAAATTAGCGTCATGTTTAGTTTTTAACCCCTAAAGTTTATAACTTTTAAACTTTTCTCCAAACTAATATTTTTTTCATGCAAGTACAATAGACTTAATAGACTTATATGTTGTATTAAAAAGTTTCAAAGGTGATCTCAAGGAGTTTGATTACGGTGTTTTAATATTTTTGTTACTTACATTTTTGTAATGTTTATAAGCATGTTTTCATATACCTAAACAATATCTCATTTCCGCGAGCTCTGCTTAGTAGTTATATCAAAGTAACATGAAAATTTAAGGATCATTTTGCTAAAAGGTCTACCTCGTAATCACGGCACATGGCTCCCAAAATTCATGAGACACCGGTGTTAAATTACGTGCAAAGTCCTTATTAGTCAAAAAATGTGCATCCGAACCTTGCAAAGAATGTCCGTTAATAAAGGAAATTCATTGTTAATAAGTTTGTTAAAAATATAGGGGCCCAAATGATTATAAAATACATAAACGTCAAAATACAAAAGTTTAAGTATACAATAGGAAGAAAGTCCGTTTTTGATCTTCAATATGTAGTGAAAGGGAGAATGAGAAAAATTCATCAAGGTTTAAAAGATCGAGAGAATTTAGAGCTAAGATATATATATATATATATATGTATATGTATATGTATATATGTATAAGTATATGTATATATGTATATGTATATGAAATGTATAATTTATATATGTAAATTACATATGTATATTTTATATATATCATAATATATTTAAAAAATACATAATATGTATTAGTGAGTAGGTGCTAGGGAAAGGACCATAATTTTGCTATAAATACCTAGAAAACTCAGAAAAATCTAACAGATGCCCCTAAAAAGAACCAAACAATCCCTAAATGTTTTCAGACTAAAAATTGAGTTTTTTAGGAAATAAGACCTCGAGATATAATTCGTCGTAAAAACTCAAAAACCAAAACAATTCCCTATTTTTGCATCTATTAGAAAAAAAACTTTTTAGGCATCGTTTATTTTTTTAAGCAGTTGTTTGGTTTTGACACATGGGTTTTCCACCAAAAATATTTCTCATGAAAATAAAATCCCTTCCCTATAGGTATATATAAAATAGTATGATAGTATATTGAAATAGATGTAAAATATATTATATATGTATATATAATTATATATGTAAATAATTATATATTTTATATAGATATATTAGTATATATATATATATTAGTATATATATATAAATATATAATATATATAAAAATGGATCTGGAAGAAAACCTAATCTCGGTAAAACCCAATTACTCTAACATATCCTAAAAATAATAAACCGATGCCCTAAATGTGCATAACTCTTCTGAATAAATAGGGCACTTTGGTTAGTGTTTTTAGTGAGCTTCGATTTGGTTCGTATATTTTTTTTCTAGGTTTCCTCAAAATATGGATTTCTTCTAGAACCATCCCTAAAATATATAATATATATATTTGAATATATACATATATATATATATATATATGACAATTACATATGCACACATATACATTCAAGCAATAAACAACCATCATCATCACAACAATAAAAATAATGTTAAATCCATTATAAGGGATAAACCATAAAATTTGGAGTAAAAGCCACATGAGAAGTGCTAGCATATTAAAAAAAATTCAAACCACCTAGAAATGAAAAACATCTAAAATATCCTAAAACTTAGGATACAATCTTGTCTCCCATATAATCCGAAGGGTTGAGGTACCACAAGAGTGGATTTAGTGCGGAAAGTATGGTTGGTTTGATGAAGACCCAAAGTGGTGTCGAATGTATGAGAACATGTAGTTAACACAGTTTCGTAGCATTTGGATCTCATGCCTTGTGGTGATACAACATTGGCAAAACATGTTGTGAAGTTGAGGCATGTCATTTAGATGAACAAAATCCAACACGTTTTGAGGGTTAAGAAAATCCTGATTTCCAAAATTTTGTGGTGGATGGTGAATGTTTTCAAGTAAAGGTGCATTGTTGAGAAGATGAGGTGTATTTTTGTTAATGTTAACAAACAATGGTTAAGTTGATGGTACTGGCTTAAATCTCGATGATGGATATGGAAACCCGGGTGGTGGTCGTGAGACACGTGGTGGTGGAGATGGATTTGAAGGGCTCGGTGGCTATTTATCCGTGGTTTGAGCATGAGGATCATTTGGTGACATGTGAAGTTGTGGAAGTTCTTGAGGTTCTTGTTTTATCGAAATGACAAAATGAAGTTTGGGCGGAGGTGCAACATGAGTTGGTGTCGGAGACTCACTTGGAGATGATGATGAGGTGTAGTGTGTACTCTTGCTAGATATGGATTTTGATAGAGCTTGCGATGGTGAGAGTGATTTCTTTCTAGGAGGTGGTGAAGGAGTTCTCTCATTTGGTTGTTCCTTACTTGAGGATGTGAGATTGACATAGGTTGGATACTTGAAACTCATTCTTGTTTTTTTTCTCTTGAAATTTGGTAAACTGGTTTTGGAAGAGCTAGTCATGGTGATAAACTAGTAAGGTTTGTATGCGAGGATTGTGAGAAATGTAAAGAAAATGGTGTTTGAGGGTGATGATTATAATGTGAAAGTGATGAAGTGGTTTGTATAATGGTTCTTGGATTATAGGGAAAACATGTTTTATCCTAAGGTTTAAAATCCCATATAGTATCACATAGCATGATTATAAGATAAAGTAGAAAAAGTAGAATACAACAAATTTTGAATTTTGGCGCATGTACGTGGTGATCCACGGATCTACCTAAATAAGCTACATATCTACCATATGGTGGATCCGTGGATCCATCCTTCCAGCAAAATCAACCAGAACTGCATTTTGCAGCAAAAATCTAAAACATGAAACATATAACCTAGTATGTTACTACCTAATATCATCCAAACTACACGGTTGTTGTCTAATAGAAAAGAGTTCAACCTACATAGATTAAGGTTCAATATTACCAACATCCTAATGAGGAATTCATAACAAGAGAAGCAAATTACCACGTAGCAAATGAACACATATGCTTGACATAAGCATGATCGTTTTTGTTTCTTTAAATACTTGGTGATGGTGCCAAAGTAGCGGTCCAAGTATTTAAACATTCCTATCTTTTCTCTTTGGGCATCTGTTAGGTTCTTATTTTCAAAAAGTTCATCATAAAATTCTAAGAATGATGGTGCTTCATTTTCATCGGACGATGACACGCTAATGGAGTGTGAACCTATTAAGTGGGACATTGGCTTGAGGGTTTGTTTGGAGGATGTGATTTTAAAGGCGAGTCAAAAGCATAGCAAATGGAATGGGACCCTTGTGTTTGTTTTTGAATTCCTCCATTCGATAAAGAATCATCTTGGTGAATTTGAAATTTCTTTTGATGGTTAAGTGGTAAAGCATGTATGCAGTGCATGCATTTACATGATCTTTATTTCCAAGTTTGCAAAAGAAATTCTCTTTAAAGAATAGTTCCCATCCTCTTAGCTCAGGATGAATATCATCTATGTGGAGTTTGTTTGGGTTTCTTTGAGATTGAGTTTGAGTGGTTCTAGGAATGGTGATGTTTCTTTTGATGAGGTCATGCTTAGAACCAAAGAATAGACTATTCGGATGATCATTAAGAGAATATAGTGACCATTTGTTTGTGTAAAAAGTTTCTAGAGCTTTTAGAGTTTGAAGAATTCGAAAGAGTTAAGATGAATTTAACATGAAATTGAATTGACCAAGCTTGAATTCAATGTAAGGATTTTCCTCCTCATCTCTTTTAATTTCAAGACTATGATAGAATTCGACTACGAATCTAGGACAAATAGGTTCATCAAGAGTGAGAAAATGTTCTAAACCCACAGCTTGGAAGGTTAGAAGCATGTTATGTGATTCGATGAAAGCTGAAGTGAGGAATATTCCTTCATGGAAAAGAAGGTTCTCAAGATGGCGGTAGGATCTCTAACTTCTTCATCCATTGCTTTTGAGCGATAAATTTTAGGTAGATATTCTTTAGTTTGTTTGTAATCCATTTAGTTAAATTATGTCGTGATTTCACCTATAAATAAATGAAGAAAAAAATAATGCCGATGCTTCTAATTGTGTGTCTATATAAATTAGATCTAGATGTGCGGTTTGCTTGACTCAACAAAGCAAAATAGTAATAATACTAGTAATAAGCAAACCTTGATGCACAACCTATGTTTGATATTGCTCTAGTTGAATGAAACGAAAAATGCATATGAATTATACATTTCATTATGAGCATTCAAGAGACTTGATGCATGAAGAAAAACATTTTTGCATTGTATTAACAATGTGTTTAAACAACACTTATTGAAGAAAATTCCTAATCGTGAGTTTTTGTTTAAAAAACATAACTTGGGGTTTTCGGCGAAATTGATTTTTGGTGAATCACTTCAATTATGCATTCTAAGTATCTACGGGAGTCATAATAGATATACATTACTATATTCTAGTCCTAATTGTGCGAAAGTTGCATGAAAAATCAAAATCTCCAAATTATTTGATTTCTGTAAAATCAAAACCATAGACACGAAATTTAAAGGAAAATAAGATGAAATCACTTACAAAAGTAGTCTTAGATTGATGTTTTGTTGATGATCTTTGTGATTAATTGCTCTAATTTCCGATTTTTAACATTTAGTTTGAAGGGTTTTGGAGTTTTGGTTCGTGGGTGTATTTGGATAGAGACATGTGTGGTCCAATTTGTTTGAAACACGTATTTACCCGCTTCCTCAAACTCACGGATCTCCCTTACTGTGTATCCGAAGTTCCATGGTGTTCAAGAATTGAGACAAAGTTGGGTTTTAAGCAAATTGAGACAAGGTGTTGTGTTTTTGGCAATTGGAGAATTGTTATGTATACTATTAGGAGTATGTGTTTGAATTTTCAGAGTCAACATTCAAGTTTTGAGAGAACCATGCAACTTGTCATGAATTTCCCGATGGAATTTCAACGTTGTCAAACCTACTAGGAGTGTGTTAATCTTTTAGCATAAATTTGACTATTACTAATAACACAAGCATTTATGAACATTTAGACTTAACAAAACATCGTTAACACAAGTATGAGTTGCAATTCGATGATTGTTCTTTTTGTCCTTTTCAATCGATTTTGTAACTTCATGTATTGACCATACATGTAGACTTGAAAATATCTATGGTCATTTTATTGATATCTTTGTTATCTAGTAAAATTCTAATCTCGATTATGTTCATGACCAGAGGTTTGGTAAATAGAACATGTATTTAGAATTAACATCCTTTGAATAATGATTAATTACATCATTAGATTCCGTTTACGATTATTTTTGAGAGGATGAAGAATAACTATCCATAATGAGTTCCATCATTTCTAATCCTAATCTTAAGTAATTAAATACTTTACGTTTTAAAGGCTTAGTAAATATATCAGCTATATTATCTTCGGATGCAACTTTATCTGTTAATACAAATAATGTGTAAAAAAGTTATTTTTATTTTTTGACCTCTCGATGTTTTTATAATAACAAAATGTAAAAATATTTACGATAAAATTAAATGTTTATAAATTACTAATCGTAAAATTCTATTTTTATGATTAATCACTTAAGGTATGGATAAACAAATCATTAAACATGATTAGTGATCAAAAAAATATTTTTCTTAAACCTTACATTTCTACAAAAGTGTATTTACAAAAATATATACACAAAATATTTATTCATAAAAGAAACGTTTTATTAAAACAATAAATTTGAAATTAGATTTTCCCCCCAAAATAGAAGGTTCCATAACAGATAACACATTTCCCACTAAAAGACAAAAAAAAGGAGCGTACTCTACGGGTGACCCCCTTATAGGCCTGGCGGCCCCCTAACATATTAGGGACTGCCAGGACCGCCAGCAGAGTAACAGCTATTTTTGTCTTTTATAAATACTGGGCTACCCTATCTGAAAAACAGAACCTCTTGCCACGAATTTTCTCATATCTACTTTCTCTCTTCTTTCTTTCTTTCTCAAACACATATCTTTAAACTCAACATGTGGTATCAGAGCTTTGCTTTGAGAAACTTTGATCTAGAAGACATGGAGCTTGAATCTACAAATAGTGGTCCTACTTCAAAGCTTCCCATACTCAAATTGGAGGAGTATGAGATGTAGGCTATTAGGATTAAGCAGTACTTCCAGATCCAAGATTATACACTCTGGAAAGCGATAGAAAATGGTGATTCATGGGTCTTAGTATCTCAAACATCTCAAGAGAATGGCATAACAGTTACAAAGATGGCTATACCTGCAACTGCAGAAGAAAATACAAATAAAAAGAATGATGTCAAAGCTAGGGGTTTGTTACTCATGGCACTTCCAAATGAACATCAGCTAACATTTAGTCAGTATCCAGATGCTAAATCTATATTTCCTGCCATTGAAACAAGATTTGGAGTTAATGCAGCTACCAAGAAAACTAAGAAAACACTCTTGAAGCAACAGTATGAGAATTTTAGTGCAACAAGTGCAGAGTCTCTTAACTCTATTTTCAATAGGCTTTAGAAGATAGTCAGTAGGCTTGCTATCTTGGGTGTGATCATTGCCCAAGAAGATTTAAACTTAAAATTTTTAAGCAGCTTACCACCTGAGTGGAACACTCATGTAGTTGTTTAGATGAATAAGCCTGAGGTTGAGACTATGTGTAGCATTTCTCAATTTCATGTCATTTTACGACTCTATTATTCGTCACTATTTATTTTAGTCCGATACACGTTTACTTTTAATATTTACTTTTAATCTAAATCGCGTAGACTAGAAATAATCAATTAATGTAAACGGTCATAAAATAAATTGAGGTTTACATCCACCTAGTAATGTATAATTACTACGAAGATAATTATGTACTTTGCGTATTTTATTTTTATTGGTCACGTAAAAGGTTTATGTTTTGCAATAAAATACATTTGGACACACCCCGGAAATACCTAGACTCAAACCAATACCCACTTTTATAACCTCAACACAAAATTTAATCAATTTTGTGCCTATAACCCACTAGGGGTCGGTTAGGGGTCCAAAACAATAAGGAAATTTTCCTAATGATCCTTACAAGTACTAGTACTTCATCTAACTCATTAAGACTTGTCCTAATGGTCTCCTACTAGTCTATTACACATTAGTTAAGAACCATTGTGCCTTTTGGTTTCCTTTGTGCTGCGGATAACCAAGAACCAACACACCAATCCATAAGATTTGCTAGCTAAGCCAAATCTTGTACATCTTGAGAGTAATTAAGAATGGTACTAAGATGGTTTAGTAAAACCATGTGTTAGCAACTAGGAAACTCAAAAACCACCTCCTAGGGCACAAACTTGGTTCGGTGTGGGCTGTCTATGAAACCAAGGGAGTTAACTAGCTTCTTATCCCATAAATAACATTCACTAGCTCACTTAACACATTTCTAAACTCTTATATCCTCTCTCTAAGCTAAAAACAATTACCCACATAATTGTTTCTTTGTTTCTTGTGTTCGAGTCTCAAACCAGAAACAAACCCCTTCATTTGATCACATACGAACTCATAAACACCACTAGGTTATCACACAAGGCCACAAGAAGATCTACAAGCTAAGGTTGGGTTACGGATTCAGAAAGCTTTTTAAGGCTAGGGTTCGTCGTGGTTTGGGTTACTTACTCCTACTCGACATCCATTTCAATCTTATTACCTTTGTAAGTAAACCCTACTTGGACCACTCCTTGTTTAGTTTCATGTTGTTTCTATACGCGACATGAGGTCACGTCGAATGTGGTGGTATGTGCCCAAACATGGTGAACATGTATGGTTCACACCATGCATGTCACATGCGCATAAACCACATGGTTCATGAGTGCTCGACTATACCCACATTCGTCCTGGTCTTACCATTATGACTAGGGTCACGTTTGGTTTATAAGTTGCACGTCAAGAAGACGTGAACATGCATGGGTTTCAACCATGCATGTCGCGATTATGAAAATATGTCGCGTAAACACGTATGTCATATTATTGCATATGTATATGTGTGGCCATAGTTAGAGACTTGTGTGGTAAATGTTTTTCAAAACATTAAACGTGATTACTTTAATTTGGTCGTAACATATCACTTAAAAACTCAACACTAAATCTTGTAAACATGGTTGCTTTGCTAAGGAACAGGACATATATGACTTGCAAGGATTAGGGTTGAAGTGTAAGTATTCAAAATGACGAGCCTAGACCATTGGATCGTAAGGGAGGAAGCCCAAAAGCTTAGAATGGTTATCATGCCCCTAACGGGCCTAAAAAGCCTATTAACGAACACGACAGCTTGTTTAATAAGCCCCTCATATTGGAGACAACTTATTTGTGAGCTTGTACAACTTTAATAAGCTAGTTGGACCTAGTACAAGTTATTGGACCCAATAAAATAAAGCCCAACCCCTTAAAACTCTTAACGGGCTCATACCGAGTCCAACAAGCCCAATTCCAGCAAATAAGCTCACAATAAGCTCCCGAGCTTATTTACAGCTTATCAGGCCCCACTGAACTTATTGAGGACCTTTAGACTTATTAAAACCATAACGGACCTTTAAAACGCTAAACGGACCTTAACGGGCCCAATAAGGCCCGTTAAGCCAAAAATAAGCTCGATGAGCTTATTAATAAGTGTAGGTCCTTATTAACAGGATCTGAATGAGCCTTGAACAACTGATAGTCCTTTGGATAAATCCAAAGATCCTATAAGAGACAATGATTGTGAATATGACCTATCAAACCTAATAGTGCATCAATCACTTTGAATAGATATAACTACATTGATGCATGGGGCAGATCCAAGTCAGTAATGGCTTGGGTCCCAAAAGGAATCTAATTTCCTTATTCTTTTATGCAGGGCAAGCCACAACATGATGATAAAGATTGTTGGAAGTGGTATGCTCAAGGTCACTGACTGGTATCATTGCTCTATCACCTTGATTTCAAGCAGTTTGATGGAGGTTATGTTGCATTTGGAGGAGGTGCATATGGTGGTAAAATTTCTGGTAAAGGCTTAAGACTGTTTAATCTTGATTTTGAAGATGTATACTTTGTCAATGAGTTAAAATTAAATCTTTTTAGTGTTCAAGAATGTGTGACAAATGAACTATGTCCTTTTACAGATACTGAATGTCTTGTCTTGTCTCCCAAATTTTAAGTTGCCTGATGAAAATCAGATACTTCTTAAAATTCCTAGAAAGGACAATATGTATAGTTTTGATATGAAAAGAAATTGTTCTAAAAGAAAGTTTGACTTGTCTTGTTGCAAAGGCTACATTAGATGAATCAATGCTTTCGGCACAGAAGACTTGGTATATTAATTTTAAAAAACATAAATAGCTAGTCAAGGATAAATCTATTAGAGGTTTTCCTACAAAACGTTTTGAAAAATGTCCAAACTGTTGTTGCTTGTCATTAAAGGCGGAAGCAACACAGAGCTTTTGTAAGTCAAAAGTTCTGAATCCTTTTTACTAAAAGCTTTGGTTATGCTACATATGGCATTTGTTTGGTCCATCCTTTGTGAGTAGTGATGCATAAGAAGTATTGCTTAGTAGTCTATGATGATTATAGTAGATTACAATGGGTTTTCTTTTGAACAAACTGAGGGATGAAACCAGTGAGATCCTTAAGGCTTTATCAAAGAAATAGAAAAAACCTAATGGATAAGAAGTAAAAAATAATCAAAGTGATAATGGGACAGAGTTTAAGAACAAAGTTATGGATGATTTTTGCAGAGAAAAAGGTATTAAGAGAGAATATAGTGTAGCTAGGACTCCTCAGCAAAATGGTGTTGCTGAGAGGAGGAATAAGACACTCATTGAGGCTGCTAGAACAATGTTAGCTGACTCTAAGTTACCTACCACATTTTGGGCAGAAGCAGTTTCTACTGCTTGTTATGTACAAAACAGGGTTTTAGTAGTCAAGCCTCATACAATAGATCCTTATGAACTTTTTAGAGGTTTTAAACCAGCTCTAAGTTTTATGAGACCATTTGGTTGTCATGTTACTATTCTTAATACTTTGGATAGTTTAGGCAAGTTTGATGGCAAAAGTGATGAAGGTTTCTTTGTTGGATACTCTTTGAGTAGTAAAGCTTTTAGGGTATACAATACTAGAACCAAGAGGGTAGAAGAAAACTTGCATATTGGGTTTTTAGAGAATAAGCCTATGATAGAAGGGACTGGTCCAAAATGGCTGTTTGATATTGACTCTCTAACCCAATCTATGAACTATGTACCAGTTACTGCAGGTACAGTTTCTAATGACTCTGCAGGTACATCAGAAGAAAACAGTCAAGATTGCATTGTGATGCCAATTTGGAAAGATACTTCATACTTTGATTCACCTACAAAGAATGTTGATAATGGTGAACCAAAAACTGTTGATGATGCTCAAAAGCATGTTGAAGATGGTCTAAATAATGAGAATGGGGAGCTTGAACAGAAAAGTTTTCAGATGATAGAGTTCTAAAGACTTGTTTTAATGTTGTTGGGCAACAAGTTAATACTGCCAGTCCTGATGTTAATACTGGTAGTCTTAAACTTAATGTTGTTGGTCCATCAGTTAGTACTTCTAGTCCAAATGAAGAAGACATCACTAAAGAAGAACCAGAAGTTGATTTGGGGGACATTAAAAATTCTTATATTGTTCCAACCACTTCCAATACAAGAATACATAAAGATCATCTAATTGACAATGTGATTGGTGAAGTGCAGTCAACTGTTCAGACAAGAAGAATGTCAAAACCTACTTCTGAACAAGGGTTTCTCAGTGATGTGTATGAGCAGAAAACACATGATACCCTAAATACTTGTTTATATGCTTGTTTCTTATCACAGATTGAACCAACAAGCATTGCTAAAGCTCTATCTGATTCATCCTGGGTGGAAGCAATGCAGGAAAAACTTCTACAATTTAAACTTCAACAAGTTTGGATACTGGTGGATCTCCTAATGGGAAAAAAGGCCATTAGAACAAATGGGTCTTCAGAAACAAGAAAGATGAAAGGGGAATTGTGATTAGGAATAAAGCAAGGTTAGTTGCACAGGGTCATAGACAAGAAGAAGGTATTGATTATGAAGAAGTGTTTGCACCTGTGGCAAGAATTGAGGCAATAAGATTGTTTTTGGCCTATGCTTCTTTTATGGGTTTTCTTGTATATCAAATGGATGTAAAGAGTGCTTTCTTATATGGAACCATTTTGAGGAAAGAAGTTACGTGACTTTCCACCAGGATTTAAAGATCCTGACCATCTAGACAAAGTTTTCTAGGTGGTCAAGCCTTTATGGGTTGCATCAAGCACCAAGAGCATGGTATGAAACTTTGTAACTATCTATTGAGCAATGGGTTTAAAAGAGGCAAGATAGATCAGACATTATTTATCAAGAAGCAAAAAGGAGATATTTTGCTTGTACAGGTCTATGTAGATGACATTATCTTTGGCTCAACAAATAAGGAGTTATGTACTGGTTTTGAGAAGCTAATAAAATGATTAGGTTTCAAGATGAGTGGTATCGGAGAACTTACTTTCTTTCTAGGGTTACAAGTACAACAGAGGAAAGATGGAATATTTATCAGTCAGGCAATTATGTAGCTGAAATTTTTGAGAAATTCAAACTACTCTGATGTGAAGTCTGCTTCAACTCTTGTTGATTTGGAAAAACCTTTGGTCAAGGATGGAGATGCTGATGATGTTGATGTACATCTCTATAGATCTATGATTGGGGTACTTTGATGTTTTCACTGCATCTAGACAAGTATCATGTTTGCAGTTGTGCATATGCTAGATTTCAGTTACTCTAAGAACTATCACATCCTCTTAGCAGTCAGAGGATTTTTTGATATTTTGAAAAGGCAAACCAAACTTTAGGACTTTGGTATTCTGGGGGATTCTCCCATTTGAACTGGTTGCTTATACTGATAGTGACTATGCTGGAGCAACTCAAGATAGGAAGTCAACAACTGGAGGTTGTCAGTTTTTGGGAAATAGGTTGATATCTTGGCAGTGTAAGAAGCAAACTGTGGTTGCCACTTCTACAACTGAAGCTGAATATGTGGCTGCTGCTAGTTGTTGTGGACAAGTACTCTGGATTCAAAACCAATTGCTGGATTATGGGTACAATTTCATGAACACTGTCATTAATATTGACAATAAAAGTACTATCTGCATTATTGAAAATTCCTGTTTATACCATTATAAAACAAAAACATATAGTGATTAGGAGTATTTTTATAAGAGATTGCAATCACTATAAAAGTTAATACAATGGTTATAATTCATACTGATTTATGTTAGCAGAATCTTATTACAATAAGGTTTTGTGCAAGGCTATATTTCATACTTGGTCTAAAAGTATTGGAATGTGATTCTTAACTAGCTATATCTCTTTAGGTTTTCCGTCTAAAATTTTTGTAAAGATTAATACTTTAGGTTTTCTCAATTAATACTGCTAAGTTAATTAAACTGTTAGTTTATAAACTAAGATGTTTGTTAAAACAGTTAGTCATAGTTAATGTGTTAAGAAGAAAATGTTTTGGAGTTTGTATATTTGGCTATGAACTAACATTTGCAGGCAAAGCATGTTGAATACCTGATGTTGAATGCTTCACCTTTTTGAAGAAAAATAATGGTCTTGGTTCACGTCGGTTTTAACTTTTATTATGGGTTATGCAAAAAATATGGGATCCTCATTAAATTCTCACATGTATCATCTTAGTCTTTTCTAGTGTGCTTGTGATGAATAGAGGTATGTTGTTGCATAATTATTGAAGATAGAGTTAATGCTGTTCGACTTCAGTTAATACTGCTAGGCAAAAAATTTCTACTGCCAGGCAAATGTTAATACTGTTAAGATCACATGGGCACCAGAGTTGCAACTGTTTCAAATTCTTATCTCTTGAGGGGAGGTTCCTTATTTATACAACCAAAAAGCATGGATGAAAGGATGTGTTATATCATGAGTATGTTCAAAAGGGATCAAAACACGTCTAGGCTATCATTAAGAGGCCGGACACCAAGATACCTCCAGTCTAGTGGTCCCCCTGACATAGGTTGGTGATGAGATCTGTCAATAACGGAGTTGGGGTGATAGAATGGAAAGGGCTGCCGCTACTGCTCTAGCTTAGAAGCAGAGCAAGACAGTTGGGAATCATAAATTAAGACCCCAATCCTGGAACACTTAATGAATCAACTCCTTTGGGTTGATTCAGGTAGTGGTCCCAGGTGCCAAGATACCATATTGGAGGATGTGAATGCTCAAACTAGGTTTGAGATTACATCTAAACAGTCCATTGATCCACCTCTCTCAAGAGGTTACACACTTGGAAGTGGGGAGGACAGTATGAAACTCATTGGAATTGACAAAATTTTGTACACAACTGTCATTATTACAGAAAGAGTGTCTTGGTAAGCCAAAAGAAATGAGAGATTTTGTGAGCTTAAAACAGAAAGGGAGATGTGTGCATAAAAACATAAATGAGTGATTATGTGAGCGAAAAGAATTAAGAGATATTGTGAGCATAAAAACAGAAAGAGAGTATGTGTGAATCAAATTTGATGATAAAAGTTGCTTATTGGAATGAAAATTGAATGATTACTGGTGTATTCATACATAATCCCATGTAAACAGAACTGTGACGGGCTTTGTTAACATAGCAATTATCATATCAATCCTCATATTACAAGTCTCGCCCATACAAGACTTGCAATACTTAGATTCATACACAATTCCATGTAAACAAAAATTATGACGGTCACTGTGTAATACAATATAGTATAACGCTATGAAGAAAAATAATATCCTTAGAGACCATTGTTTAACTTACAATGTCTGAGAACGAAATGAGACCATTGTGCAACTCACAATGTCTAAGAAGTAAAATGAGACCATTGTATAACTCACAATGTCTGAGGTATAATTGAGACCATTGTTTAACTTACAATGTCTGAGGTATAATTGAGACCATTGTGCAACCCACAATGTCTGACGAGTAGAATGAGACCATTGTGCAACCCACAATGTCTTAAAAATATTCTGGTATTTATATAATAACTCTTATATAAATAAGCGTACGATATACGCGAAGGGAATGCAAGCATATATATATTATATATATGTATGTCACGTAAGCACTTAATGCAGCACGTAATGTAAGCACATAAGCAAGTAGCGTGTATGCACTTTGAAAATGTTTGATGTGATGCAATGTTTGTGAAAACGACTATAGTCTAGGGTAAAATATGCAACCTAGTTCTCTATAGCCAGTGCTCTGATACCAATCTGTAACACCCCCAAAAATATGACAACGCAGCGGAATACCACTTGGGGTGCTACTTCATAATACACAGCGCTAGATACAAGAGAACGACCTCTAAATGTGTCGTTTGAAAAATAATCTCGTTGATTTCCTTGAAATTAATATAACATTTGTCCTATAATTGCATCACCATGAAAAACTTGAATGTAAAGACTCCAATGCACATCAAATAATCCAAGCATCTAATTCACCTGAGAAAAACATGCTTAAAAGTGTCAACATTAAAGTTGGTGAGTTCATAGATTAGTTTAAATATGAATGTAAGTTTCAAATGAATGTATTTGTCCACTGTATCATCACAGTACCATGTAAAAATCCCAAAGATTTATAAAGAATGCACGACACATTTTATGTCACCAAAAGTACCAATCTTATCCCAAAGATTTATAAAGAATGCATGACCAATTTAATGTCACCAAAATGTTTCAAGTATGTATTGCCACTTTATTCAAGGCAACGTAAATATCCATGTGAGTATAAAACAATGTTTACGATTACTCTAAGCTCATGAAACTGAAGCTAATAATAAAAGTAAGAATTCATATGTATTTGTTGGGGGCCCTGTAGTCCCAACGTGATCCGACATGTTATAACGTTCGTTCCCAGTGATAGCTAATCACCCGAACGGGGGTTGTCAATCCCGAATAGATCTATTTCATAACATGCGCGCAGACAACATGCTATAACGTTCGTTTGCCGAGTGATAGCGAATCACCCGAACGGGGATTATCAATCCCAAATAGATCTATTTTATAACATTCGCGCTCACCCTCCAAGTGATTTACAGTTCATGACTTTGTGACGTAGACTTGTATGTACCCATCACAGGTGTCCCCTGCAAGAACACCCGGGCAGTGATTCAAAATAATGTGTTCCCTTCATGGGTGTTCCCTCCAAGAACACCCGGGCAGTAATGATTGTTGGCCCCGCAGGCGCCAATCAAATCGTAATACGACAATCATTTCAAATGTAAAGTATATATTTGTGACCAAAAATGAAGTCAAATTTATGTTCCCATAGTAATTATGTAACTGAGTATGCAATCAATTTTGTAATCAAACAAATGTAAACGCAATTGCAAACAGCATGTTCTCACCCCAAATATATGTAAAACGGAGTAAAAACAGGGGAGCTTAAAAACTACCTTGATCAATGACCACGATCAAATAATCCAAATAAATCACTACCGAATCTGCAACGATCTCTGGCCCGGGCCCTATAAATTATGTCGCTCTATTATAATACACGTATTAAATACGATCAAGATGTGTACTTTGTAAACGAGAAATATACATATTTAAAAATATTTACATACATAATCTACATGTGATGAGGAAATCCACTTGCGTGTCTTTAAACTTAACCTTTGTATTTTATATGAATATATACTATTGTCCGTCAAATCATTGCTTATCTCTAATATTTAACGAAGTTCTATTTTTTGAGAACTCTCGTTTTAGAACGAATAATGATCTTAAAACTATTAATTGAAATAATATATTAATCGACCTTTAGTTTGACAAGCTATATATTAAATTTATAAAGTAGACAATCTCGCGAAAAGTAAAACGTCATTACGAACAACTTTCGTGTTTCGCCGGAAGGCTGAAACGGACTCGAAAGTGCTCAAATCCTTTAATTAATAAGTCTGTCAGATTTAATATATATTAAAAATAACATATATTTCTATTAAAGTGTATATTCCGATTTCACTCCAGTTTCTTCGTTATTGGGAGTTAAAAGTCCCGTTTTATATCAAAACGTCCGTCAAAATATAATTTGTTATATTTTGTAAACCAAAGTCTGACTTTTCAAAGTCTCGAATCCCGAATCTCATGTTTCGTTTTCTGCTCACAATGTACCGTTACAAAAACGCGCCAAAGTCCGTTTTTAACTCAAAACTTATCTAAAATGTGTCTCTTATGGCTTATAGATTAATATCAATTCCCGTTTTAATATTAATACATATTATACTTAGACGCCGCAAGTTTAATAGATTTCATCACATTTTAATTAATCCGATAAATTTAATGAAACAATCAAAATACTTTTGTGGTGCAAAACTAAACTCACCCATTTCGGTGTCACCACAATCAAACGCACCCGTTCCGGTGCAAACCAAACCCGACCAAACAACCCGACGCCTCGGCTGTCCCCGGCTGTCCCACAGCCTAACCCGACACCCCTCGGTTAACCCACAACCCAACCGCACCCTTTGCGGCTGACCCGAAACCCAAACCAAACACACGTAGTGGCTGCCCCACAGCCAAATGCACCCAAACCAAACATACGTAGTGGCTAACCCAAACACCCCTTGGCAGTTTTATAATAAAACAAACGCACCCTAGCCTTTGATATAACTACACCAAACGCACCCTAACTGGCAGACCCAGATCCAAACGCACCTTATGTGCGTAAATCACAACCCACACACCCTAGGTGCATTACAATAAACCAAACACGCCCTTACTGAGGCTGTCCTGCTACCCGCACCCTCGTGGTGCCACCACCATGGCTGTCCAACAGCCAAACGCCCCTTGTTGGTGGCGGACCACCGAAACGAACACCCTTTTGGTGTTATCACCAACCCGACGCACCCTAATTGTTGCAAAACAAACACCCCTGCTGCTGACCCGGGAACCACAACAAACAACACACCCTTTTCGGGTGGCTGCCACCCATCCCAACGCACCCTTGAGGTGGTTATGACCAACCCGACGCACCCTTTTCGTGTAAACATGAAACCGAACGCACCCATGGTGCTAAGAATAAACCCGACGCACCCTCTTGTGGGGTTTAAACCACATAAACAAACACCCCATTGGCTGCTACCACGGCTAAACGCACCTGCTGTGGTGCAGCCGTGGTGGCGATGATGAGAGGGGTGGTGGCGTCGTGGTGGTGATGATGACGAGGGTGGCATGGAGATGGAGATGATGAGGATGTGATGATGATGGTGGCGGTGGTGGCGGCGGTTGTGGCAGCCAATGGGGGGGGGGATGGCGCGTGAAGGAAAGTGGTAGTGGGGATCGGGTAGATCCGTTGATGAGGATCACATTTAGTGTTCGCCGGAAAAAGTCGCCGGAAAAGTTTTCCGGCGGTGGTGACCGTGGCCGGCCGGTGGCTGCCGGATATAATGGGAGAGAGAGATATAAATGTGGTGGTGTGTGTTATTTTTATATAAATGAAATGAAATATTATAAAAGTTTTATTTATATTAAAACTTTTAAAATAAGTGACAAGTGTTTAATAGTTTAGGGTTAAAATTGAAAATATTACCACAGGGACCATATGTGTAATTGTTGTCTAACTTTTATAAGATATTTGTTCGGGGCTCATTTGAGCGACTTAACGGATGAACCGACGCACGAAACTTGCGCCATTGTCTTCCAAATCATTTTTCCGATAAAAATGAGTATTCGCTTGATAATATTTCATATATATTTTATAACATTTAATAAAATATCTGTTATTCATTTTGTGGACCGGTTTTGCTTCGTCCGAAATAAAAATAGATTTAAGCTCGAGTATTCGCGTTATCAACAACGCTTTTAATTAAAAATGATGACTAATTTATTTAATATTTTTATTAAATAAATACTGATAATTAAAAAAAATTAATTAGAGACTTGTTGCGTATGTATATGTCATATTGTTGCGTATGTATATGCATGGATATTGGACCGTAAAGGAGGAAGCCCAAAAGCTTAGAATGGTTGTCGGGCCCCTAACGGGCCTAAAAAGCCCATTAACGAACACGACAGCTTGTTTAATAAGCCCCACATATTGGAGACAGCTTATTGGTGAGCTTGTACCACTTTAATAAGCTAGTTGGACTAGTAACAAAGGTGTATTCGGACCCAATAAAATAAAGCCCAACCCCTAAACTCTTAACGGGCTCATACGAGTCCAACAAGCCTAATTCAGCAAATAAGCTCTCTTTAAGCTCGGACAGTTATTGGTGAACTTGGGTAAGCTAATTGGATTTAGTGGGCCTAAGTAAACGCTAATGGGCCCTAATGGGGTCAATACGAACCATTTAGTAAACCCTTTGACCCTTAATGGGCCTTCTAGCCCATTAACGGGCCCAAAATAAGCGAATAAGCTCACAATAAGCTTGGGCAGCTTATTGATGATCTTATGAGAGCTCAATGAGCTTAATAGACTTAATTACACTTAATGGACCCAAATGGACCCAACCGAAAAGCCTAAAACCCTCTTCGGGCCTTAAATGGGCCCAACGGCCCATTAGCTAGTGCTTATTTGCTTATTGGGATAAGCTGAAAAGAAACCAGGCCAAAGAGGCTTAATAAGGACAAAAATAAGCGAAAATGCCTAAGAGACTCTTGAGGTACTTATTGGGTCGAGTTGTTGGGCTTGCGAGCCTAATAAGCTCAAAATAAGCTACAATAAGCTTCCTGAGCTTATTTACAACTTATCAAACCTCACTGAGCTTATTGGAACCTTTTGGACTTATTAAATCCATTTTGGACCTTTAAACGCCTAAACCGCCCTTATCGGGCCCATTAAGGCCCGTTAGCCAAAATAAAGCTCGATGTGCTTATTTATAAACAAAAAGAATATTGTAGCTTCCTAAATAAGCCTTAACGACTGCCTTAGGGCTTTTTAAAATTAAATGGTCCTTTTAGGAACACTTTAATGGGCCTTAAGGGGCCCGATAAGGCCTTAAGCAATAATATGTCGTTAGAGCCTTATTTTATAAGCTTGGCAAGCTTATTTGGTTTATTTTGACTTAATTAAACAATAGTGCCACTTATTGGCATTTAATTGGACTAAAAAGCTATTTTTACAAAAGCCATGGAGGGACTTAAAAGTGTAAATTTACAAACTATAGGGTCAAAACTGTAAATTGCTAAAGTTAACAAGCCCAGTGACTGTTTATGTCAGTTTTGGAAACTTAAGGGCTGTTTCAAGCTTATAAGGACCTAAAATGTAACATTGTAAAGTCTAGGGACTAAAAGTGTAATTAATGAAACTTGGGGGTTTAAAATGTAAATAAAGTATATTTATAAACCCAGGGGCTGTTTTGTATTTATAGGAAACTTAAGGGTATATTTGTGAAACAAAAGTGAATAAATAAGACACTTAACGAATCGGTCGAATATTAAGATATTCGGACATTAAACGGGTTTAACTAACGACGTAATAAATAAGTATATTTATTAACAATGATTTCACGTTTCTCGAGAACCATCGAAATTTAAAATACAATAATCATGTGCGCCACCACACAAGTGATAACAGTATATATAAACGTGAAATGGAATTTAGTTTATACAATGAGTCGTTAGATTAAATGTGTAGACTAAGACTTGACGGTGTGATTCATTGCTTACTGGGATACTTATTATCATTCAGAGAACTACCTGCTAAGGTGAGTTCATAGCCCCATGTTTTAATATTATTTAAATGATTTACATCTTTGGGGTGAGAACATGCTTCATTTTACAAATTGGACGCAAGTTTACATTTTATACAACGATTACGTGTTTGCCTAAGTAGCGATAACCCATTGAGCCCATTATTATGAACTGTTAGTTGCGTAGTTGTAGTTGGGAACTGCATTGTGTGAGTGCGAATGTTATTGATAGATCTATTCGAGATTGACAATCCCGTTCAGGTGACTAGCTATGACCCCGAGAAGGAACGTTTTAGCATGTCGAATTTGGGATGTTCGGTTAGAAAATCATTCATGGGCAAATACTGTATCATATTTATTTGCATTCATAATTCAAGCTTCGGTGGTCATGAGCTTAAGGAACATGAAATCACTTTTTATGATGTTTGCTGTGTTGCTAAATCATACCATTGAATATCTCCTTTTCCTGTGGTCCTACCATTTATTCACATAAATACCCTATGAATTCACCAACTTTATGTTGATGTTTTAAGCATGTTTTACAGGTCAATAAGGCACGAGGTGCGATGATACATTGGAAGTCAATAATTGAAGAGTCAACACTTAAGATTTGGGGTCTTATTACATTTTGGGGACAATTGTCATAAACCGGAATCTTTATTTATATTGTTGAACATTTTTGAAGCCATGGGCTTATGTAACAAACAAGTATTTTGTTAATCCAATGTATCATTTTCAAACGACACGTTTAGTAGTCGTTCTCAGATCTTGTGCTATTGATCCATAAATGTAACGCCCTCGGATATTCAACATTCCGCTGCGTGCTCAGATTTGAGGGTGTTACACTATGAGTATAGATGATTTGTACAACAATTTGGTACATCTAGTGTAACACCCCCATTTTTACAATATAGCAGCGGAAGCTAATCTGGGGTATTACTTCATGAATCACAGGCACAATCATAGAAAACGACTCAAAAGAGACGTTTTTAAAAGATACGTTATCATTCATTTAAAATCAGAGTTTTACAAAGGCAGGTTCAAATCTAGAAACATAAAATGTGAATGATAACAAGTTTTAGCCATCTTCAAGTCCATGCCCTGCCATAGCCATAAATTGAATCAATTACGGAGATTAAACATGCATAAAAAGGGTCAACACAAAGGTTGAGTGAAATTTATAGGTTTGAAATGTAATAGTTGAATACAAGTTATAATGGAAATATTGGCATTGCAGGGACAATTATCATGGAGAACATTTATTCATATGGAGAACAATATTATTATGGAGAACAGTATTATCATGGAAAACAGTTGAATATTATATGGTTGAATGCAAGTTTAATAGTGATTGGGCTACGTTGTTATACACCTGTTATTGGTAGTAATTGAAACGAATACAATTATTATGCAAAATGGTAACATTATTATTACACCTAAGCTCATGACACCAATACGTTATCAGGGAAGATCACCGTAGTTATTATTGGTTGGGAAGTTGTCCCCGTGGAAAAGGTAACTTGCCAAGGTTACCTATTAGGACAAATATAGTGCGTTTGGCTACCCCAAGCATGGGTATACAAACGGGAGCCGTCACCCCCAATTAGTTCTTTTCCACATTTTGTCGCTTCTCTCGCAATGCAAGTAATTTATGGTCATCGATATGATATAATGGCATCTGATGCTACTTTGTCATTAATAGTTCGGGTAGATACATATCTGGTATTGCTACATTTTGTATATATCTTATATTCATGGTTTATAGACAGGGTTGCACGTTTAGAAGTAGTCTTAATGTGGTATTGTTAGGGTTATGTGAGCTGTTAGGCTTTGTAAAGTATCTCTTGGGTTATATGTGTTTCATGTTGGTTATATTGTGGGTGTATCTTGTTGGGTGGCCCACAGCGAGGGGGGTTTTTGTGGGATTTTTGGTTTGGCGAGGATTTGGATTCGCTCTATATCTGGGGGTTTGGAAGGGGGGTGTGTTTTATCTGGGTGATGGGAGAACCCGATCGGGGGCGTGTTTGATGGGTTATGAAGGTATTGCGTGGCGTGGTTGCGTCTCCAGGTTCTGGGTTTGCGGTGGTACTAGGTTTAGGTGTGCTTGGTTTGGAGGAGGGTGGGGTGGTATTAGGGTGAGTCTAGGAGGTTGGGTGGTGCTTCGGGTTTGTTTGGTGCGGAGGCTAGGTTACGGTGAGTTTTTTGCTTGTGGTGTGTGGAGGTGGGAGTTTTGTTTTTTTTTTTTTTTTGGGTTTCTTTGTTTTTTTTGGGTAAGCTTTTTTGTTTGTTGGGGTTTTTTTTTATGTGTTGTTTTTTTTGTTGTTTGGCTGTGTGCGTGTTTTGGGGGAGTGTAGGGTCGCACTTCTGTTTTGGAAGTTGTGTGTTTGTTGTGTGTTTTTTGGGGTTGGGGGGGTGGATGTTTTTTTTGTTGTGTTTGTTTTAGTTTTGCTTTGTGTGTGTGGGGTGGGTGAGGCTTTTTTGTGTGTTTTTTTTTTTTGTTTGTTTGGGGTATCGTTAGTTGTTCTTTGGTTTTGAGTGTGTTGGGTTTTTGTTGGTTGTTTGATGTGTGGTGGTGGTGTGGGTGTTAATGCGCTTTTTTTCGGGTTGATAGCTAACTCTTATCGTGGCTCGGGTTGTCAGGGGGTTTAGGTTTTGTTAGTTTTGTGTTGGTGTGATTGTGTGTGGCTTCCGGTGGGTGTTTGTGGTGATTGTGTTGTGTGGGTTTTGTAGGTGTGTGTTTGTTGTTATGGATGGTGTTGGTGTTTCTTGGGGTGTGGTGCTGTGTTTGGTTTTTTTGGTGTGTGCTGTGTGTTGTGTCTATTTTGTGTTGTGTGAGTTTTTGGTGAAGATTTTTGTTCTGTTGTTTGTTTCGTGGTGGTTTGGTGTGCGTTGTTTGGGTATATGTGCTTTTGTTGGGTGGCTGTGTGAGGGAGGGGTTGTAGGGTGTGGGTGGGTGGGTCTTGTTGCGTTGTTTGTTGTGAGTTTGAAAGGGACTTTGGGTGTGGTTGAGGAGCTAATTGGGTGGGGGTTGTGGTTTTTTGGTGTGCCTGGGGAATATGATTGGTTGGTATTTGGGTTGTTTTGTGGTATGTGTTTTGTCGAGTTGTGATGTTTTGGGTTTTTTTTTTTTGGTGGTTGGTGTTTGGTTTAGGACGCTGGTGTAGTTACTGTTTTTGGGGGTTTTCTTTGTTTTTTGGGGTTTGTGGGGTCTTTTTGTGGTTGGTTGGTTGGTTTTTTTTGGTGAGGTGGTTTTTGTTGTAGTTTTTTTTGTTGTGGTGTGTAGTGTGTTATCTTCACACGTGAGGGTGTGGGGTCGCTTGGGAGGAGGGGGGGAGCGTCGTGGGGTGGTTGTGATGGTGCTTGTCGGATTGGGGCGGGGGTTTGTAGTTGTTATGGGGGACACGATGTGGGGTATTTTGGTGAAATGGCTTGGGGGGGGTGTCTTGGATGAGTCTTTACACCCCCTTCATTCAGGGGGGAGTGGGGTGTGGTGTTGTAGTTGGGGGGATGGTCGCGAATCAGGTATGTTGTGTGGGGGGAGCATGTGTAAGGGTGTATTCCTTTGGGGGGGTGTTGGCTGGGTCTTGGGGGGCCTATGGTCGGGTGTGTAGGTTGGATGTAGTTGGAGTGTGAGGGTTGGGGTGTGGGTGTGTGGTTTTGGTGTCTGTGTCTTGTGGGTGGTTGGGTGGCGGAGGGGTTGGGGTTTTGGGGGTGGGTGGAAGTGGTTGCGTGGTGTAAAGTGTGTGTCGTGGTGGTAGAGTGGGTTGAGGGGGGTGTCGGTAGCGATGAGCCGGCGTGCGGAAG
Source organism: Tanacetum coccineum (assembly GCA_026074375.1). Lineage (NCBI taxonomy): Eukaryota > Viridiplantae > Streptophyta > Magnoliopsida > Asterales > Asteraceae > Tanacetum > Tanacetum coccineum. Next base: position 18,432 of record BQNB010005215.1, on the reverse strand, counting down.
GGGGTGGGGGAGATGTGGATGGGTGCTGCGAGGGTGTTAGGGGTTTCTCTCTGCTCACGTTAGGGTATGCGCTTGTGGGCGGGGGCGGTGGTGGGAGGGCGTGGCGTTTTTAATTTGTAGGGGAGTTCTTTTGTGTGTGGGGGGGGTTTGAGTTTCCGGAGCTTAGTGGTTGAGCTTTTAAACACAAGCAAATTTTTACATGTGCATATACTAAACTAAAATTTTAAAATAAATTTGATTCATGTGTAAACCCTGTGCTATTAAAGTACATATTGTATATTTAGTGTAATCGGCCTATTGGCCCGAGCCCATAGTCTAGAATCTTCCTTTGTATCATATATATAGGTTGGCTATTATCAATTATAATCAAGCAATCAATCACAGTTATCATTCTATATCTTTTATGGTAATTAGAGCCTAATATTAATCTTCTCGTAATCTTCTCCTTCCTTTTCTATCATAACACGCTCCTCACCTCTCCCTCCCATAAAAAAAAGTTACTGTTCATCGTCGCAACTATTCATCAGCGAGTACTGTTCATCGATGAGTACTATTCATCGGCGGATACTGTTCATCAAAAAAAAATTGTTCTTATGCCTTCTCATGACCAGCAATGGTATATGGATACTGGAGCAACTTCTCACCTTTCATCTCACACCGGTAACCTTCAAACCTCTTTTCTTAATCGTAATTTTCATTCAGTTATTGTCGGAAATGGATCATCTATACCTGCCACCCACTATGGACATGTACAAATCCTTAATTTATATCGCCCACTCCACCTTAAAAATGTTATTGTCACACCCAATATAATTAAAAACCTTGTTTCTGTACGTAAATTCACCACTGATAATAAATGCTCCATTGATTTTGATCCCTATGGTTTCACTGTACGAGATTATCATACCCGTCAAACTCTTTTTCGTTGTGATAGCATGGGTGATCTATACCCCTTACACGTTGCCGCCTCAGCCTTTGCCCTACTTACTAATAATCATTACCTTTGGCATCAACGTCTTGGTCACCCCGGTGACAATGTAATTCAAACTCTGTCGTCACGTGGCCTTGTGTCTTATAATAAACAAAACACTCAACACTTGTGCCATGCCTGCCAGTAAGGGAAACAAACAAAACTTCCCTTTCAACGATCTACCTTTATTGTCACATCTCCCTTTGACATTATTCACTCAGACCTTTGGACATCTCCTGTCTCTAGCATGAGTGGATATAAATATTGTAACACTCCCATTTTGGTAATATAGCAGCGGAAGCTAATCTGGGGTATTACTTCATGAATCACAGACACAATCATAGAAAATGACTCAAAAGAGACGTTTTTAAAAGATACGTTATCATTCATTTAAAATCAGAGTTTTACAAAGGCAGGTCCCAACATCTAGTAACATAAAGTGTGAATGATAACAGGTTTTAGCCATCTTCAAGTCCATGTCACTCCATGCCATAAGTTGCTTTAATTACCTGAGATAACATGCTAAAAAGGGTCAACACAATGGTTGAGTGAAATCTATAGGTTTTTAATAAAAGAGTTGAATAACAGTCATTTATAAAATCAAATACCGAGAAGACATACTGAGAATCATTATTCACATACATACTAGGCGTCATTACCCGCATCAATACTAGGAGCCATTTCCCGCATACATACTAGGCGTTATTGCCCATACATACTACATCACATATCATTTTAATTTGTATAAAACAAGTTTGGTAGCAATGGAACTATATCATATATATATATAACAAGTTAAGTAGCATGTATCTCCCCTAAAATATTTATAAAACGATAAAAAGAGGGGCTATGGATATCACCTTAACAGTATAGGGAAATTTGATTGATAGCAAAGGTATATGAAATGAAATGCGTCGGTATGGTAGCACGATGTGGAAATTCAGTATATTAATTTGAAAGAAAGCAGCTCCGTCACGTAACCTGGAGTAATATGTCATATGTCATATGTCTTAGAAGATTGTACTCGAGAACTTTGGTTCTTAAGAGTTTAATATTGTTATGAGTTTGATTGGAGATTTTGGAATTATTGTATCACCGTTCGGGCCATCATATTTCAGAAGTCATTCAGTAAACGTTTGAGGAGTCAGGGCACTTTAAATCATAAACCCAGCAACTCAGTCAGAACGTAATACCAAGATGAAACCCCTTAATATGAAGCTCCCTAGTATTGTGATACGATACAATCGGTTTTAAGCGTTTTGCTTGATAACTAGAAACGATAAGCACGTCAAGCGCTAATTAAAGTTATGTTTTATAAGGTTTTGAACATATTTCTATACTTTTTCAAAATGTTACATTTTAGACCCTTAAGAATGAAAAATGGCAAAATATACCCTTGGAGTTTGCACTTTTACGAGTTTGGTCCTTCAAGTTTAAAAGATGTACAAAGTAAACCTTGCACTTTAGAAAGTAGTTATAACTTTAGAAATATGGCAAAAATAGCCCTTGTACTTATAAGTTTTCAAAAGTTACGGTATATACCCCTTGCATGGAAATGATTTACAAAACAAGTCCAAAATCCATAATAATGATATTTTTCAATATGAAAAGTAATTTACAGGTTATAGCTTGTTACTATAAGCTAAAATATGAAAGTTTAACGTAACAGAAGCTTAAATTAATGATTCGTTAAGCTAGAAATCGAAACGGGTCGAATTAAGGTTTTTAATTGAAAACGCATAGGTTTTTAAATCAAATTCTTTCAAAAACTAATAAAGTTGTTATATTAACATTAGTTAAGCATGTTAGGATAGATTATAATAATATTTTACCATTATAACATTTAGATTTAAGAAAAACACAAAATTAGGGTTTCGGGTGTACGGTATCAAAATGGAAAATGAGCATGAATTGAGTTATAAAACTTTAACAAGAGTTATATTATGATCATATGAACATCATAAGAGTGTAGGAGCAGAAGTTGAACCTTTAGAACATGGGTTTGAGCTTATTGATCAAGAATGGGTCGAAATGGGGCCGTTTTGCTTCGTACGCCTAGAAATGGAGCTTTAGGGCTTCAAGGCATCAACTTTTCTCTTGATTACTGATCTTGGGACTTCTTAGGAGCTTATAGATCAGAGATTTTCTGCTATAATGGGTTATAGAAAGAAGAAGTGGGGGGTGAGTTTGAATGAATGGTGTGAAGCCCTTTTTATAGTCAAATGAAACTTGGAGGCCAATGGGGCTTAAGGATTAAGTTAGGACAGGTGTGAGGGCTAGTGGATGATGAGGAGGGACTATGATGATGAGTATGCATGCTAGAAACTTATCTTGAAGGTGTTTGTGGCTGAATTTAGGCCGCGGCTTCCATGGGTGATAAATGGGAGATGTGGCTAATTTTTGGACCAAGAAATGGACTAAGCACCTTGGTAAGCTGCTAGGGAAGCAAGGTGCTGCATCATGGGGGTGCTTGATCACATGGTTAGCTTTAAAAATGGGTTAAAATAAGCTAAAAGGTGTCGCGGGTCAGATTTCGCACGAATAGGATTTTTAAGCTTCAATTTCGTATGCATTTGATTAGTGATGATAAATTAAGGATTATAAGGCTTATATTAAGAGTTTATAACAGTATTCAATTGGTGGTTCGGGTTTAAAATGGGTGAAAACGAGTAAACGGGTCAAAAGTCCAAATTAGGGTTCGAATAGAGTTTCTTGGATTTAATTTACGTACATTGGAGATATAAGGGTGGATTAATGTTCATGAGGATTGCATTAAGGGTTTAAAATACAATTTGGTTAATGGTTCGTGATTAGAATGTGAAAAAATGAATAAACGGGTCGTGATTTGTAAATAGGGTTTTCATGACCTAATTCTTGTACATTGTGGTTAAAAATGTTGAAATGATGATGGAATATGATTGATAATGTTGTAAATTAAGTTATTACAACTTATTTGAGTGTTGGTTTAGGTTTATGATAGATAAAAATCAAGAAACGGGTCATGGTTTAGAAACTAGCTCGGTTTTAGGGTTTAGGGTTTTGAATTAGGGTTTTGAGTGTAAAAATATGTGTGAGAGCTTATGAGTAGAATAATTAGGGTTTATACATTGTATATTGAGTGTAGTAGCTTGTACAAAAGTGGTGGTGAAGAAACTAGAATAAAAACGGAGGTAAAACGGCTATTTTGGATGTCATGCTTAATGACTTGTACATTATACTTTATAAGACTTGTACCTTGACTTTTAGGGAGTTTATATTTCAAATGAGATGTTATATTACTTGTATTTGAGCTTTAGTAGCTTGTGCATTCTCTTTAGATGTTTACATTGCCCAAAATTAGGGTTTAAGCATAAACGTTAACGGTTTAGGCTTATTTGGTATTATCGTTGTAAAAATTATGTTAAATAGATAATGTATATGTTAAAATAGATAACATGTCATTGACTTGACATGTTATGATGTTTGCTTGACATATTCATAGATAATGTGGTTGCGTGTGCTCGTTTACTTTAGATATGCAAGTTATATTGCATAATAAGAGAATAGGAATGCAAGTTACATTGCATTATGAGTTTAAGAAAAAATTTCCCCGTAAAAAGTGGTTCATATATAATAATGAGATAATTACATTGTTGAAAATTTCGGGTTGTTATACTCTCCAAGGTATGGAGAGGGGTATTTATACCTAGCATAAGGCCGGTCAACATAAGGATGTCTTATGTTGACCCTGTTAGCTTGGTAAGTTTCTAAATATTATGCTACAATCTATTCAATGATATATTGGTAGTGACGGAGTCTTTTCTTGATTTCTAACAATCTCCTCCTAAGGGAGGTCACTCCAATTTATAAAACTTAAGCTTATCATTCTATGAATGTCTTCAATCTTTGCTCGTAGTCTTGTTTTCTTGATCTTTATCTTGTGAATCTTGATGTAGTAATCTTTAGATTTTTAGGCTTTATCTTGTATCTTTATCTTGACTTGTATGTGATCTTGAGCTTCTTGAGATCAACCAAGAAGCATAATCTATTTTTGCCATCTTGTAATCTCTGCCTTCTTGTGATCTTGTGACTTTTGGACCGACATGCTCATACCTTTCTTTGTCTTGAAAGCTTGAAAAGGTCATCTTTCTTGAAACTCTTTAACTTTAATACTTCGTCATTTCAAGGAAGACGTGCGGTATCAGAGTAGCAGAAGTATTTTGAAGCATGTACTTGAGCTTTCCTCATGTCTTTACATATGTCGGTCGGGTATGAGCATGTGGTATTGACTTTGACTTGTCATCGGTTAACTGCTGCCGCCGTCAGGAAATCTGCATGAATGGGTTAGTGATAAACAACATATATGGACGAAAGTGTCTTTGTCACTTTGTAGAATACAGTTGTAATAACCATGGTTCCCCATTAATTAGTATAAATACTGCCTGTGATCAGGTAGAATTCAAGAGAATCTTCTTGACAGGGTTTCACAGCTGCACTAGCCGTTCTCATTACCAGAGCGTATCAAAGTAGACAACACGGTAAGAGTGAATCGGTAAGTTACTATCTTCCCGATTGAGTCGTCAATTCATGTTCAGCTTTCCTATGTCCAGATACCCTTGTGAGGCTTCCCATGGACATAATATTGAAAATTGATTTAGGAAAATCAGTCGGTGTGTTAAGATGCAAACGGTTTTTATAACACACCAACAGTTTTATCTTTTTCAAACTTCATTCGTCAATTCATAAGCTAGACCGAATCGATATCCAGTGTCACAAGTTTGATCCGTATAGGATCTCACAAGTCACCTACCGCAGAGCTTGTTTGATTTTGGCTCTGGAAGGATTTCCATCGTCATTGTGAGTACTTGAGTATCACTCTGATGTTCTAGCAATATCACAAGGATAATGCGTAGGACTCTTAAGATATTACTTGTTTTCACAGTGTGTGATTTAACAAATATTATGTATTAGTATCCTATTGAGATTTATGGATGATCTCTTTTATGGCTCTGGACTCAATAGTGCATTTTGGTTTTAGTAATCAGAGGCTGGAGCAGGCTGCCACCTTTTTAATATCTACTAACACGGAGTGAGAAAGTCGATAGAAATGTGTTTAATCTCCGTGAGAAATGAAACAAGAGTCTTTTGAGAGACCTTGAGTGGCTAGGAAGAGTACCAATAATAGCACCCCCTGCCCCATCCAAAGTACACATTTTTCGTACTTTTTATTCATTTTGTTACCGGTTTACAGTCCAACACAGTTTTTTATCAGTTTCTACTGCGTATATTTTGTCAGTTTAATACTTTTGACTTGTTAAACTTTATATTTTCGGTTCCGCACTTTCAGTTTCCTAGTTTTACTATATAAACAAAATTATAAAAAATATAAAAAAATTTAAAATAAATAAATAAATAACCAAAATGTTAGGAGGGGTACATATGGTAGATTGGGGGGGTGGTTTATATCATGCTCCAAACAAGTTATACTTCAATTTTTATAAAAGGCCCCACACTTCACAATTGATAAAAACAGTGAGAATTGGTTTGGCCAACAATTTCCATTTGAAATGAAGTGAAATTCAATAACAAAGGCTATAATTTTCAGAGAATTCTAAAATCAAGTTATTTCCATTTTTTTACCTCCATTTCTTTCTACCAAACATGCCCTAAGGTAAATAAAACTTTGAGTAACGATAAAGGTGTAAAGAGATAACAATCTAACTTTAAAGGGGGCAACAACAACACATAAACCTCAATTGAGTTATCTTCTCCACGATCTCACACCATCAAGAGTTTTTCTCCACGACCCCACACCATCAAATGACCATAACTGTTTTATTCCATTAAAACATAAACTCGAGCTTTTTTTCCTTAACTTGGATTAAACTATAATTTCTATACTGATAAAACGCCATTTAAGAGGCTTATATCATCTCAGGTTTAGTTAATGCTAATCTGTAAATTTAAGAAATTGGGCCCCTTAAAATCGGAGGCCCCGTGTGGTCGACAACCTTGCACATGTTAAGGAAGACTTGTAAAAGATGTCATATACAAACACACAGACCGACAAACTTATAAAAATTCATTAAAAGTATAATCCAGAATATATATTCTTCACAAACAATCTATGCAGATGCACTTCTATAGTCTTCGTGTTAAAAAGACAATTCCACATGGCCTCACAGTTCGAATATGAATTCATGGCTGATCATTAGTTAAAAATGCAATAAGCGGATATTTTAGTCCTTGGTTCCTTTGTCGGTATCACTACTTTATTGCCAACATGCTATATTATTCCTTAGTCCTATAGTTTTGCTTCCTTAAATTCGCGTTATCACTGAATCCTGCATGCACAAAAATTAATGTATTACGGAGTATAATAATGCAAAAGATGAAAAATATAATCACGCCATACTTTTAAGTTCAAGCTTCTTGAGTTAATTATGTGTTTAGTGAATTTATTCGTCGGAATTAACCAGGCTCAAATATTGTATAAAAACCTGTTGCAGTTGGTATATAGGCTGATCTTGTATGGAAAGTTGACACCGCATTTTCCAGGAAGACTGGAAACATAGTTTTCCTTAACACTAGGATAAGACGAAGAAGCACTCTTCAAACAATTACAAATAGTCTTACGGTCCGCAGTGGTTCGTGCTTCATTTCTAAGACGTCTAACACCATTGCAACAATCGGGTGCCAGAGCACCACCGTGCATTAGATACCCAAGGCATTTGCCTATAGAGTTTCTAACATGACCACATGTCAATGCCTCTACCTCAGGTGCCGACAAGGCTAGCAAAACCACCATCATCACCACCACGCACGATAACTTCATGAACATGGACGCCATTGTTGAAAGAAAGGGCTTGTAAGAGGTGATATAAAAGCTAATAAAGCTTTGAATGTGAAATCATATGCATGTGAATGTGGGGTATATATAGCCATAAAAAAAGGTGAGTACGAGTTGCATCTTGGATGCTTTTTTCGGTGCAATTAGTGATAAAATGGGTCACTTTTAGATATGTACGTGTAGTTATTCATCTTTGTATTGATCGAAATGGGTTTTCTTCAAGAGTAATTATTAAAAAGGTTATTTCTAACAGTAAAACATATAAGATACACAAATCGTCATATCAATGTCATTTTACTTTCACAAAATTGTTTATTTTTTAAAAGGTTTCCCCGGTAAATATATTACACCAAAAAACGTTGAAGTACAAAAGGATAAGGGTGAAGTCCCTTATCTCAGTCCAGAGATGGACGATTACAAGCAACTACGTGCTACTAACAGACTCCCTACGTAAGAAAGACACACCAATCTTATGACTAACCAAGAAAGTAATAAAAACTTCCTAACAACTAATGTGCGGAGATCAGATTGATAAACAATCAACATTTGCTCTTGTAATCATTGACTTGAGCCTCGCCGCCCGACATAGTGTCCAAAGCTTCATCATCTTAGAAACAAAACTGTAGCATAAACCATCATAGTCATATATTATTTCTAAGAACTTCAAAATAGCCATTGTGGCTAACATTTTCACAAAATTTCTCGACTTAGGTGATACCGCACATCTCTCGTGATTAAGCCCATAATACAAAAAGGTCAATGACGTGTCACGTGTACTTTTCTTATCATAATTAAACTTGTAATGGTCATTATTGAAGCCAACACACGTACAAGAGTAGTGGTGAATAATTCCTGACTCATTTAAAACCATGCTTGCAATTTGTGAATAGTTTAACACTATATTATAGTATGAGTTGATATCAATATAGACTCAAAAATGTTTAAAGGTCCTTCACTTCTAAAGAAAAAGAAAAAGTCAATTGAGTTAGAGTGACTTATATTGGTGGCCTACACTGCAATAGAAAACTTCCTGAAAGGTTGACTTTGTGAAGAATCTTCTGATTGAGGAACTTAAGCATGAACTCTTCTTCATTGATGCTTTTAGAGAACCAGCCTTTCAAAGAATCAATGATATTCATAAAGCGGAGACTAGGTTATGGCTTCAAATGTTAAGACTGCTACAAACTAAAGGTTCAATGTGTTGATGAGCAAAATGATTGATGACCGTCCTAACAAAGACAAGTTACTGACCAAAAGAGTGAAGTTGGAAAACCTGGGCTACACTAATGTATTAGCACTTATCTTTAATTTTTGAAATGCTTATGTAATAGACTGATAAGGCTATGTAACTTATGAATGAAAGAGGTACTTTATGTTATCAGTGTCCTTTACTTGTTTTCTAGATTCAGTGTAAGAGGAAGCTGTATTTACTCACTTACACTGAAAAACACTTATGATATATTTATATCCAAATAGGGGGAGATTCTTGGGCCAATTCAGTGCCCAATAATCTTTACCGTATGATTTGAATATAAAATATCCTAAGTGTTAGATAACGTTAAACATTACTCAGGTCACTGAATGAATAATCACTCAGTGAGTTGCCTTCAAGTGTTCAATTAGAGTCTATGAAGAAAGACTTGTCATTCAGTGAGATGATACTCAGTGAATGAAGTCTTGGAACCAAAAAATAAGGTGATGGGTTCAGTGAGTTATGGTAATAAGGTCACTGAACTCCATACGATCTCTTCAGACATAAAAAAGACCAATGACTTAAGAGACTGAAGAATGGGCGGGATATGTTTGAAAGGATAAGATCAAGTACTTATCCCCTTAAGTCAAATTATCCTGAAATTGGTATAAGAACAAAGTCAGTGTCATCAATGACCTTTCGAAAGTGTGTTGTAACCTTACCTAGAATAGGCAATTGTATTAAAGAGAAATGTACAAAATATAGTTGTCCAATCAACTTGGGGACACACACCTATAATCCACATGGTTCTTACTTATCTTTGCACTATAAATAGAGTCACTTGTAAAGGAGTAGGGTTCAAGTTTGTGCACTTAATTTTCGTTAGCCTTAAAAATATTCAAAGTCAAGCAAGAATGTAACGATCATCTTTATTAGTGTAAGTCTACGTGATAGGAACTTTGTAATAGGATAGTCGTGTACACGGGTTTGGACATTAAGCTAATATTGTCTATGTATCGAGCCAAAAACCCTAACCAAAGCCAAGCCCGACCCATCTTAACAAACCCGAGACGTTCACTTTGGACTTGCCTATATAAGGAACCCTCTTGTCATGTGTAGAGGGTGTTGGTTTCATTTTATTACACATTGATTCCTTCCACCATTCTTTCTTCTTCCTCCTTTCTCTCTCTATATTTCTCTCTCTACATTCTTACATAATATGACATAATTTGTTATATGGATTAGTTTATACTTAAGTCCTACATGTGGTATCAATCACCTCGGGAGGATTTGATTGTGTGTTTTGTGGTTTAAAACAAGCTTCTAGTGTCGAAAAATTAAAAGTGTGTTTGGTTCGTGTATGTTTGAGCTTAAAAACGTCACATTGTAGCTTATTAGTGTTAAGATTTAGCTTTTTAAGTGTAGCTCATTCAGTTTAAAGGTAGTTTTAATCAACAAGGTGTAAACTTTCACATCATTTCTAGCTTATTTTTGCTTATTTGTGTCTTATATGTGGTTCAAATTTTTAAAACAAAAAATCCATAAAGAACGTCCTCTTTGTGTTTATACTTGATAAAGTTTGTCACTTTCTTGTTTATAAGTATGCTTTAAACATATCTATATCAAAAAGTTTCAAAATTTACGTGTTAAATTCAAGTTTGTTATTTTTGAAAGATAAGCAAAAGCTGGAAACTTGCGATTTTGTTCAAATCCTGCGAAAATGATTTGAAGATCTTGTGGATATCAATACCCTGGTTTAGCGACTTTGCGTGCGAGTTCTTCAAACCTGCGGCAATCAATAACCTAGTTTAGTAGAAATGGCTGCAAGAATGTCTAGAACTAGCGGTTTTGAATTGTGATTTTGAAGCTGCGATTTTGGATTGTGGATGTGGGAAACTAGCAAAACTGAAACCTAAACCCGCGGATTTGAAAACTAGCGAAAATAGGTTTTGTAACTAGCATGAAAGGGTTTAAGAACTAGCAGATTTGGAAATCCTGCGTGTTTAAAACTTGCGACTTTGGGAACTAGCGAAAAAGGGATCGAAATCTTGCAGATTTGCTTACTAGCGTGTTCATCATTATCGCTGAGTCAAGATTGAGTTCACTCGTCCCTTACCGAGTCAAATTTAGGGTTTGCAAAGTTGTTTCAAGCCTTAGCAAGTTTCTACTCCGGGAACCCTAAAATTCAAAGTACGTTGCATCGTTAGTCCTATGTTAGTCAAAGATAACAACCGTTAGTCATTTACCGTTAATCTTCATTGTTAGATCAATTCACATCGTTAGTCCTCAACAGTTAAGTTAATTAATGACAGTTAAGTTGATAACTTTAAACCCTCAAAGTCATAATCATTTCATCGTTAGTCCTTGTTTAACGAGAAGTGTAACAATCGTTATCTCGGGTTCAACATGTTAGTGAAAATATTACGATATTTAATCTACAAAGTCTCGTTTGTTTTGTCGATGACAAACATGTAACTTATAATACATAACGTAAAATGTACAAGTTACTCGTAATCATTTTTTGTCTCAACATACAACAACGTTCTCGTATGTTACAACACAGGTTCGTACATGTTTGTTATATTGCATTATGATCAAACCTCATTTCACATTTTGCATTTACAAGTATTTTTATACAAACGCGTCACTTTTATTTTTACACTAAAGTTTACGTCTATATATATATTTTTTATTTGAACGAGTAAACAAACTTCATTTATAGCTTTAATATTTACTGACACATTTGAGTCTACATATTTTTAGTAAGTTACTTACACAAGTAACTATATATTTTATTTTCTCAAAGTGTCATACATTTTATTTTTAGCAAGTATACAATAGTTAACTTGTACATTTTATTTTGTAAGTAATATAACAAAGTTACTTATATATTTTTATAAATAACCAAGTGAGAATTACTTATACATTTCATATTTGCAAGTTAACCAAATTTACTTCCACTTTGCATATTTTTAAAATACAAGTTATTTATATATTTTGTAAAATATACAAAGATAACTAAGAAACAATAAAACACAAAATGGTTTTTACCTCATGCATGACATCATTCATAATCTTGTCATATCTAGAAAAGATCTTGCAAGAATACACAATATTTTGAAAAGATTTAATATAATAAATTAAAAAACGTAAAAGGATCTGTGGTAGCCGGTATCCTTCTGAAAATGATACCGCGGGAATAGGGGAACAGTAATATTTTTGCCTATAAATAAAAGACCAAATCTCACCATTTTACATACCTTTCCCACATACTTTCTCTGCATTTTTTCATTCATTTAGATTAGTAGGAATACACTTTAAATACTCTCATTTTCATATGATCACACTACTTCAAACATTTATTTTGTTGTAAGCATACTTCTATGATGATCCACCAAAGCAAGCCTTAAAGATCTTACAATTTCCATCCATCACAAATCAATGAAGCATATACATATGTAGATCTACAAGATTGGAGATCTCATCTTCTTCATCCATTTGAAGGCTTTCTATCAATGAAAGTTCATCTATATTAGGCATTCATATCCAGTTGACACATATGTCTTGGATCTTTATTGTATACGCTATTGTCATCTCATTGTATTAGATGGTTTATGTGTTTGTGCCATAAAACACAATGTTTGTTATGTTGGGCCATAAAGCATAACGGGTTTGGGTTAGTTCTACCCGGTGTGTAAGAGCCAGGTATTTAGCTTTGTACCAGATAAAGTGTAAGCGACGTTAGGTTGGTTCTACCTTGAACTAGGACTCGGTATTTAGCTTTGTACCAGAAAAAGTGTAAGCAACGTTGTGTAAGTTTTCTCCGCCGAGAAGGGAGCTTGTTGATCTAGTGGAATAACTCTCGAGTTGGGTATTCAGGGAGTGGAGTAGGGCAGAGAGGAGCTCCGTGACCGAACCACTATAAATCATCGTATCCGGTTTGCATTCTCTTTTACATATCGCTTTCTCTTTATATTATACTTATGCTTGTGTTGTGGCTTGATAATTATATTATTGTTTGTGGGGTGTTTATGATTGTGTGTAAACTTGTTTCATTATATGCTTTCTAATTATCCATATAGTCATCGACTATAATTAGCCTTTTTCATTTTACATCAAGCTTATTTAGGTATTTGATACAAAAGTTTTAAGATTTTAAACGAAAACAAATTCATCCCCCCCTATGTTTCCACAATTATTATCAGAGCCATATGGCTCTAGTTTTCAAAACAAATGGTTTTCAAAACCGACTACGATCCATGTATTAAATTATCCGAGAAGCGGGACATAATATGAAAAGTGTGTTGATGTTTAATTCTTAGAAGTTTTGTTGTTAAATATCTTTGTTATACAAGCTTGAATAATGATTGAAATTTGTTATATAAGTTGACTTTAAAGTCCACAAAGTTTAAAACCTTGTCGTCGGGTCTAAATATGCGTTTTTTGGAAAATCTGATCAGACCCGTGGTACCCTTTGTTAACAAATGCCGGTACCCTTTTGTAAAGGTACCGGCTGACCCGGATCCTCTGTAGACAATTCACAAATTTTGACAACTTTGAAAGCTCGTAAAAAATTAACTGTAAGTCCGTAGGAGTCGTACCACCTACCATTTCGAAGGGAATTGAGTCTACTTTCTAATAAAATAGGTTAGAGGTCCTTATTAAAAGTTAAAGGAAGTAAAATTAGTAAAATACTATAGAGTGTCCAAAATATTAAGTTTCATATTAACATAGAAACTCGAATTTTTTGAGTCGGGCAATTTAAGTTGGTATCCTTTGAACTTTGATACATCCTCTTTTGAAATCAAAGTATTTTGGAAACTAGTCACGGTTGGTATACATCATCATATGCAACGCAAGGCGAAGAAAAGTATTTTCATATGTTATGCTAAATGACTATTTGCCCTGATTTGCATTGTTTATATATCTTGAATGTATGCTTATTTCAAAATTGCATTTTAATGAAATATATGTGTCTACCTTATCATGTTTTTCATTCGTTCGTTTGTCGATTTAGGTTCTTAAAGAATATTTACGAATCAATATGGTTTTAAAAGGAGTGTTTGGGATAACTCCTAGTTTTGTTGAAAATGTATTTCCGTAAATGCTTAGGTAACTCATATTAGTATAAATGATGTTTAAAATGTGTGGTATGCTATATAACTCTTTTTTTTTTTCCCTTTTTTCCCTTTTTTCCCTCCCCTTATTTTTTTTTTTTATTGTCTCACCTTGTTTAGTATTATATATTCCTTATGTCTTGAAGTTGAGTTTGTAACATAAGTGTATTATTTGCCATGATGTTTGTTCATTTGATTGTCGATTTCATATTTTCGCATAATAGGGCTTATGCTAGGTCTCGTGCACCCCATATAGGCATATATCTCTTTCTTTGCATATGCTATATCAACATCTTGCATAATCTCAATATCTTAATAAACCACTTAAGAATAGGAACTAAGTAAGTTAGTTAAGTGTTTTGAAAAATATTGTTATAAAATATATGCACATCAAAGTAAGATTGACAACTTAAATGTTTCATCCGAAATACTCAAGTAATGATGAAGTGTAATAATTTATTGTTATAGTTTTAAAATCATATTTGCATAAGTTAAAGCTGGTCAAAGTAGTAAGTTATAGTTATGGTTAAAGTATAGGTAAACGGGTTAAAACTAGTGTTTGGCAAAACTCGTAAAGAACGGTTCCGCGGTTCATTTAGATCAAGTGTGCATTTGATATTGAAGTATATATTTTATGAATAAATTATGGAAGTTTTGATGTTATGTCGAGTTATAGAAGTCGAGTTTCGGTCGTTTTAGCCATATATAAAATTAGAACGACAAGTTTTGCAGAAAATAGGTCATGTTGGGAATTTCGTATAAAATCAACCATATGGAGTTAGAAGTTGTGCCACCCACCGTTATAAAGGTAATTGAGTTTAGTTTTATGTAAAAATAGTCTCAAGAAATGATTTGTAATATATTGTTATTAGTTTATAAAATAATAACAGAAAGTCATATTTGGGTCATGATGTTTCCACCAAAAGTTTTAAATATTTTTTGTCATGTTAAAAAAGGGGCATTTCAAAAACACTTCGTTAAAATTATCTACATATTTTGAAATTATCATTTCATACTTTTCAATCCACTATAACCACTAGTTCTCCAACTAGTTCTCCCACTAAGTTCTCCCACTTGTTTTCCATCTCCCAACAACACTAATACTATTTTTTCCATACTAGTAGTAAGTATGATCTTTCTTTCGTTAGTCTATCATGACATCTTGCATTACACATACATATGTTGATTATATGTTCTTGTTTGATTATTTGTCTTGGAGTTATCTTGGTATTTGATAAACTATTTGATTAATTGTCAAATGCGTAAACCTTAGGAAGGTTTTGTTTCTTTCTTGAATACTTTTATGCTTATATTCATGTTACTAAATGTTAAGGCTTAGAAATGACTTGCATGATTCTTACATTTGAAGCAATTTTGTCTCTTATATGATGTCTCATGTGATCTTATAATCTAACATTTTAATACATAATAATTTTGATATGGATATATCTATGTTTGAAAGCTCTTGTCCCTTGTTGGCATTCCTTAAATCTATCCGTGTGATGGTCTAATTTATACATGCTTAAACATGGTTTGCATGATCTTTTCATCTTGCTCCTTATATGACATTCTACATGATTTATTTTCTACTTGTGCACTTATATTATGTCAAAGTATTTTTGGTATACGTGTAGAAGTCTAGGATTTTCTTTTAAATCTAGTACATCACAACTTCATTATCTAAAACACCATCTTTGGATCACGTGCCTATTTGTTTCCTTTGACACATATCTTTTACGTTATTATTAGTGAAATCAATGTACTAATTTAAATCATCTTCTTCATCAAACTTGTGTTTGGTAAAAACAATTCGGTACTACTTTGGTATAAAACTTTGTTTTTCTTAGGGTTGTGAGCTTCAAATATTTGATAATAGGTTGTAAACTTGAATATTTATTCTTGTTGGAATCTTATTAAATTTGTTAGGAAAATGTGGCATGATTTCTGTTATCCCAATATATTTGTAGATGTATTAAATCACTTAACAAATAAGCAAAAGAAAGTCTAGAGAGAGAAAGAAGGGTTGTAACACTTTAGAGAGAGAAAGAAGGAAAATGTATTATGAGAGAAATGAAACAACCAACCCTCTCTGTAACACCCCTATTTTGGTAATATAGCAGCGGAAGCAAATCTGGGGTATTACTTCATGAATCACAGACACAATCATAGAAAACGACTCAAAAGAGACGTTTTTAAAAGATACGTTATCATTCATTTAAAATCAGAGTTTTACAAAGGCAGGTCCCAACATATAGTAACATAAAGTGTGAATGATAACAGGTTTTAGCCATCTTCAAGTCCATGCCACTCCATGCCATAAGTTGCTTCAATTACATGAGATAACATGCTAAAAAGGGTCAACACAATGGTTGAGTGAAATCCATAGGTTTTTAATAAAATAGTTGAATAACAGTCATTTATAAAATCAAATACCGAGAAGACATACTGAGAATTATTATTCACATACATATTAGGTGTCATTACCCGCATCAATACTAGGTGTTATTACCCGCATACATACCACATCACATATCATTTTAATTTGTATAAAACAAGTTTGGTAGCAATGGAACTATATCATATATATATATAACAAGTTAAGTAGCATGTATCTCCCCTAAAATATTTATAAAACGGTAAAAATATGGGCTATGGAAATCACCTTAACAGTATAGGGAAATCTGATTGATAACAAAGGTATATGAAATAAAATACGTCGGTATGGTAGCACGATGTGGAAACTCTGTCACGTAAACTGGAGTAATATGTCATATGTCATATGTCTTAGAAGATTGTACTCGAGAACTTTGGTTCTTAAGAGTTTAATATTGTTATAAGTTTGATTGGAGATTTTGGAATTATTGTATCACCGTTCGGGCCATCATATTTCAGAAGTCATTCAGTAAACGTTTGAGGAGTCAAGGCACTTTAAATCGTAAACCCGGCAACTCAGTCAGAACGTAATACCAAGATGAAACCCCTTAATATGAAGCTCCCTAGTATTGTGATACGATATAATCGGTTTTAAGCGTTTTGCTTGATAACTAGAAACGATAACGTCAAGCACTAATTAAAGTTATGTTTTATAAGGTTTTGAACATATTTCTATACTTTTTCAAAATGTTACATTTTAAACCCTTAAGAATGAAAAATGGCAAAATATACCCTTGGAGTTTGCACTTTTACGAGTTTGGTCCTTCAAATTTAAAAGATGTGCAAAGTAAACCTTGCACTTTGAAAAGTGACATAATAGACCCCTATAGTTATAACTTTATTAATATGGCAAAAATAGTCCTTGTACTTATAAGTTTTCAAAAGGTACGATATATACCCCTAGCATGGAAATGATTTACAAAACAAGTCAAAAATTCATAATAATGATATTTTTCAATATGAAAAGTAATTTACAGGTAATAGATTATTAATATAAGCTAAAGTATGAAGATTTAAGATAATGAAAGTTTAAAATAATGATTCGTTAAGCTAGGAAGCAAAACGGGTCATATTAGGGTTTTAAAATGTAAACACGCGGGTTTTAAGTTCAAATTCCTTCAAGACTTGTTAAAGTTGTTATATTAACATTAGTTAAGCATGTTAGGATAGATTATAACAATATTTAACCATTATAACATTTAGTTTTAAGAAAAACATAAAATTAGGGTTTCGGGTGTACTGTTTTGGATCAAAATGGAAAATGAGTATGACTTGAGTTATAAAACTTTAACAAGAGTTTATGCATGATCATATGAACATTATAAGAGTGTAGGAGCATCTTCTTTGAACAAAGGATTGCTGCTATTAAGGGTTATAGAGGAGGAAGTGGGGGATGAGTTAGAATGAAGGGTTTATGCCCCTATTTATACACGAATTGAGTCTTGGAGGCCAAGGGGTACTTATGCTTGATTCTTGGACATGTGGAACAACTATAGGATTATGAGTAGAGGCTATAGGATGAGTTATCAAGTCTAGAAAGTAGCATGGAGGTGTTGGAAGGCTTATAAGGGGTGTTTGTGTGCCACGGCTTAAAAAGAGAAAAAGAGAGGCCATGTGGCCAACTTGGTGGCTAAGATATATACTTGAGATGCTTATAAGCTTATTAGGGATGAAATTGCTTAGTCATTGAGGTGCTTGTTTGCAATATGGAACTTAAAAATGGGTAAAAATGAGAAAAAGGTGTATACGCGTTTAATTAGGGCTCATTAGGGTTTTTAAGCTTGCATTTCCTGTATACTTGTTTAATAACAATGGATTAATGATTACAAGACTTATATTAAGAGTTATTAACAAGATTTCATAGGTGGTTTCGGTTTAAAATAGGCAAAAA